>JAVQJD010104904.1:0-12134 GCA_036023655.1 Nannoperca australis
TCATGAAGGCCCTGGAAAGACTCTTCCTGGAGCAGCTCCAGCCCCTGGTCCAAACATATTCGGACCCTCCCTCTACACCTCTACACCCTCTATTTTCTACTGTTTATTATTCTTTTTTCAATAATTTTATTGAGCACTGTAACTGTATCAAAAAGCAATTTCCCCTCTGGGATTAATAAAGTATTTCTGATTCTGATTCTGATAACCATCATGTCTCAACCGAATGACTTACTGATGTATGGAAAAAAAAATGTATCCCTTATTTTACTCAGACTTATATTTATGAAAGTGAAGCAGTTGATTGACTTTATGGGGCCCCGGAGGAGTGCCTACATGTAGTTACCATTTGATAAAACACACTCTGCTTGGTATTTGAATGGGATCCTAGCTTGGCCCTGGGTTAAGCATCTGCATACCACAGCATTATTATAAAGCCAAATAGCAGTCGACACATTTCTGGGTCAGGCTTCTTTGCCATTGCATAACAATGCTGGTTTCATTGCTTGGTTGCCAATGTCTTAACAGCATATTAACATCATGATTCCAAGCTTGGTGTAAGAGACGAAAAACACAAGCAAACTCCCCCACGGTTAGACAGCCTGCTGCTGGGATGCTGTCTCTCAGATATAAAATCTGTGAAAGCAGCAACGTACAAGAATTATCTTATATTTTGGTCCTGACCACTATCAGAGCAGTTTCAAACAAATGGTTGCATTTGCTTCAGTAGATTTTAGATAAAGCAGCATTTTCAGAGAGAGGTGAATTAATTGACTTGATACTGTTTTACTGACGAAGACTATTATCTTCTTGCTTAATGGAGGGGAAGCTGTATCCACCAATGTTATATCCTTTACTTTTTCCTGTTCCTTGTGCCTTTGATTCCCTTTGATAAAAAGCATTACACACTACCCAGCTTGGTAAACTTTTGATAATGTCACTCAACAGATTTCTGAACTTCACTTTTTTCCCCCAACCGTTTGAGATCAGTTGAGGCCTCAGAATTGCATGGTTGGAGTAGCCATAATGAGCATCTTCAGTCCTTTTTGGTACCTACTTACAAATAAACTACCATTTATAACTTAGTACTGTATCCCTGGGAAACTCCAAAAAATACAGATTGACCGAAGAACATCTATTATTGTTTTGTAATCATAATTTGAAAATCCTGCCCACACTTTGGTTTTTGACTTGAGCTGAGTCACTGTCCGTTTCGACCCACAGACTCTGACTGCAGTGTGTTTATATTAATGCTCTGCCTTCAGTACAGCAATTTGCTTGATTGTGTTATTGGCTTATAAGTGTTGCAGGATCAATATTGTGAGACGTTCTCAATCACCCTCATCAAAGTGATTGCATTATTTCTTTCATCCTTCAGATCACTGACAGATGCTGTTCATTTACTTTCAGGTTGATGAAATCTATCACGATGAATCTTTGGGAACCAACATCAACATTGTCCTTGTCCGCATGATAATGGTCGGTTACCGACAGGTGAGCTAAGTCACTTTGTTGTTATTTTCTACATGTGGAAATATATTTTTTTTTAAACTTTTAAGGCAGAGACATTTGGTGCAGGACTGGGTTTGAAACCAGAGGTTATTACATTGCTGGTACTTCAGGAAGCAATACAGAATATTTTACATTTAGTTTGAAATGAAAACCAAAAGGACTGAGCTTGCTACAACGAATGAATAGAAAAATAATAGAAGCTTTATTCTGCCAGACACTCCATCAACTTTTTGTGAAAAAGATTTGATAGGATAGGATTTGAAAACACTCCACTGCACCCCCCAAAAAATGTTTTAAATATTGACAACAACTACTAATTACAATTTATGACAATTAAAACTACTTAAGATACTAATAATAAAAATAATACAGTAGTGATACAATCTGTGTAAAAGGACCATTAAAAACAACAGTTAGATGAGAAGATCGATACCACTCTCATATCTGTACAGTAAATATGTAGCTGGAGCCAGCTGGCAGTTAGCTTAGCTTAGGATAAAGACTGTAAACATGGGGAAGCAGCTAGCCTGGCTCTGTCCAAAGACTAGTATGGATTAAATAAATGTGATTTCACATGTTAATTTGATTACCATTTTACAGAGTCAGGTAGCTATTTCCAGTGTTTATACTAAGCTAAGCTAACACACATATTTACTGTACAGATGTGAGAGTGATATTAATTTTTCTTGGCCATGTATGTAATTGGGTTTCTAATCAGCTTTTTACATGTGAGCATGTGCATGAAAAAGACCAGAATGGCTGGAGGAAAACTCCATGTTCACAATACATTCAAGTTGGACTAAAACTGAAGAATTTTAGAATTGTATTCTAAAATTACTACAGTTAAAATTTGTGAGTAGTACTTGCAAATTAAGGTCAAAGGTGGGGGAAAAAAATCTTATTTCTGACCTGCTGCATGTACATGTGGATTTGCAGGAACTGCATTGCCTGAGTAAGCTGGTTTCTTGTATGCATCTTAACGCACTGACTGATTTTATCATAGTGTCTTTGAATCCCCAAATTTGTCATAGCAACAATATTTCCATTTGTATTGTACTGAATGCATGGATGAATTTGTTTTTCTATTCACTGCAAACTAATTCACTTCACCTTTGACATATTAGGCTTTGAGCAGGCTGTAGAATTTGTAGTAATGAGCTTCGGATACCATACATTATGTGCATGGCGACAGACACCAGTGAGTCACTTGCTTCTATCATTTTATCTATCTTTGAGTGCCTTTAAATCTACAAAGCCACCTGGAGACTGGCCATTTTGCATTCGGCTTCTCTTGTCTGGTTGCCAGAGCAGATTGAGGCTTTTTACACAGCAACAATTAGATGAGCTTGAACATGTTGAGCGTGTCACCAGTCCTGTAAGCAACACACAGTCAGAGACTAAAGACACATGTTTTGCGAGTTCTTCTGGATGCTTTCATTTGTCCTAGCTTCACACACTCTGTTGTCAATCACCATACTATTTCATCCTTGACTGAGTTTTGTTGTTGAGTTGGATGTATTTATATAACACAGGAGACAAAACAGAAGATTTTTTTTCCATTTCCAATCTGTCTGCAGCCATAATTGTGACACTCCAGTTTGAGAAAACAAACACACATACACACACGAATGGACGGTCTGTTGACAATTTAAATCTGGCCCTGTTGGAAAAACATTAAGTAAAGGAGAAACAGGAATCAAAGTGCCTATTGGCAGCATCACAGCATCCTTCAGGTACCTCAGCTTTCAGAAAAAGGGGAGTTTAAAAATCCTATGAATTGCAAACCATTAATCATTCTATCATGACTGCAACTAGTCAAGTAGAATAGATGTGATGATGACTAATCAAACAGTACAATGGCTGTAATTTTCCTGACTATTATAGAATATAATCATTTTTTAAACAGTTATTGTATGATTTAATTGAGCTACCACACATTTTCAAAAACATATAAAGGCGCAGGAGTTTCACACTGTAAATTACAAATGTAATATTTTTGTTAACTCAATTTGAAGACAATTTGTCTAACAATTTATCTACAGTCTGTGGACTTCTGTTGCCCCAGCTTTTATTCTCAGCCTGATCTTTAATCACAGTCTTGAGTACCTAAGTACCTTTGGTGAATGTTCTCTGGGAAGTCAATCTAAAAGTTTCATTCATTTAACGATTCTCAAAGGGAAAGTATATGCACACCTGAAGTGAAGATGCAGGAACAGTGCAGAGGGAATTGATAGGTTGAGAAATGTATTTCTGTTCATAGTTGGAGTGGTAAAAACATCTTCCTGGTTCTTGTGTTTCGGCAGTCCATCAGCCTGATCGAGCGTGGCAACCCATCCCGCAGCCTGGAGCAGGTGTGCCGATGGGCCAACACGCAGCAGCGCCGCGACCCCGACCACGCCGAGTACCATGACCACGCCATCTTCCTCACAAGGCAAGATTTTGGTCCCGCAGGTATGCAAGGTACTGTATTTTTCTCGATCGAGGCCTGTGCAGACTGAGTGCTGATATCTGCTTCCATTCACAAAGGGGTTGGCTTCAAGTCTTGCCCAGGTAAGGTCGATGGAAACTTAAAAGTGGAGGCTGCAGCTGAGGTCACAAACACACCTCACAGGAAAATAATTACTGAGTAGATTTCCCAAACCTAGCTGACTTGACATTGATGCCACCCTGGATATGAAAAATTGAGATTGATATTGTTGAAGGTTTTTTGGCATGTAGTGAAAAATTGGAAATGTTTGTTTGTCATTTATGTAAACTAGTTTTTTAGATAATTCTTAACCCTAATAATACATGTATGCAATCATTTGGAGGATTTCTGTACCATACATGTTGTTCTGTCAGTTTGTCTCACGCTGAATTTCTTCTTTTCAGCCCTTCAAAACATAATTTGAAGTGAGCAGCCTAACCGCCAGAGAAACTGGGTCCAGAATGAACAGACATCCTCTGTGCTCAAGTTCAATATCTTGCATTGACCTGTGTGTATTTATAACTTTTAAAGCACAAGTGTCATGTTTAGAGGACGGCACAGGGCTACCTGGTTTGCTTGTCACACCTTCGGATGTTGCCATAGCTGCTGTTGTGTTGTGTTCATAACACGGCCGGTTTCTATGGCACCTTGCACTGTGTTGGGCTGGACCCAGTGCTGTGTCTCAGGGTCACGAGCAGACATCACACTCCCTTGTCAAAGTTTAGCTGTGAGATGGGAGATTCTATATCCAAATACATATATTGGGCTGCAGGATAAATAGAAGAAAATCCGTTTATGGAGTTGTGGAGTGTCTGCAATGCAAATGGAGATAAAAACAACTAAATTAATCACATGAGTTTGCGAACTGTTGAGTTTGCCACATTTACCAATGCACTGTAAATTATTTCAAGTGTTTTTTATCTGCTCTCCACTCACTTATTCCCCATACAGTATGTTCAGTGTTTGAGTTTATCAACCAGATGACAGAGACCACCTCTCTCCTCACTCATGAGGCAGTGGAGAAAAACATGTTTGATCCTAGCTGCTGCTGCTGCTGCTGCTCGTTTTCGCTTCAATGTGCAAAGCTGCCAAGGGCTTCATGGGAATTTAATCTGCATTCTCCTGAATTACTGTTTATCTGCCTTTCAGATAAATGGTCATGCTCCACAATTGCTTTCATGTTTTGCTATTTCTCTCGCAGCACTAAATGTGACGTTCTGTTGCCATTTATGAATAGAACCATCAATCATCAGGATTAAAAACTGGCCTTAATAAAGCGCCTTCATAATCACACTGTAGCAAAAAAAACTTAACAAACCCCCTGCTATGACTGAAAAAACTTCAACACCACCAAAATAACCTGATATACATGCTTTCCAAGAGTCTATCACCGGCTGTCTGTCTGCTGCATTTTCTGCTTTTTACCTGCATGCCAAAAAAGGTCTTCCAATGGTCAGAAAGCATGACAATGATCTGAAAGCCACCAAAAGAAGGCTGGAACGAGCGTGTTTCTGAACCAAAACAAAAGCGCTAAGCTGAATCGCTGCACACCTCTTGATCGAGTTATGTTTAATGTTTGTGCTTTGCATAAAAGTTTGGCGAACTGTGTGAAGTGGTGTGATGCTGTGGGGGGGAGGGGTGATGATGACAGGCTTCCGAGCTTGCTGTTCACTTTGCTGGGACTTCCTTTATGTATTATTGAGGAGATGTTTCGTTTACAAGCTGTCACGCAGGAGCTTCAGGCACCTTCACGCACACTCCACTTGCTAAAGCTGTCCATAGTATCTAGCATCTTAGCATTAAGCAAGGTGCTTTTCAGGTGTTTTATTCTTAACATAAATGCTTCAGTAATTTAGTCTGTTTCCTTTGCCGGTTCGGCATAGCCACAGATGTACTTTATAATCATTGAGTTGGCATCTGGCTCTGAATGCAGATCACAAACAGTGAATACCTATAGATACATGGGTTTATCAATGAAAGAGACATTGAAAGCAAAGGTCACAGCCTGTTGTTTTTAAAATGTACTGACCTGACCTGTCAGTCAGACATCCAGTGACATTCACAACGACCTCAATCACATCATATATAGCTCTCTTAGGTTCTATAATGTCACATCAAGAGATCACTTTCCACCTCAATCATCAGCACTGCATGAGTCCTGACCTTCATCCTGGTACTTGATTATTAGGGCTGTGTGGTCTTTTCTGTTGCCCAGGTTACGCTCCAGTTACAGGGATGTGCCACCCACTGAGGAGCTGCACTCTGAACCACGAGGACGGCTTCTCCTCCTCGTTTGTGGTGGCTCACGAAACCGGCCATGTGTGAGTACTGGAATGACAATGGAAGCACCAGCGGCGTCTCACAGAATCTTACTGCGTCCAATTAAGCCCATAGTTTTGCATGATAGCAGCAGTCAGTGATCAAAGGCAGAGCCCTTTGACGTGGCTCTGTTGTCTTAACAAAACAAAGCATCTGGTTGCCTCAGCATGCGCATGCAGGTACTCATCCAGGCAAGATGACCTTATTAAGATCTGTTGTTGGAAAAACAACTGATTAGATAGGTATGAATGCCACACATTAGCATGTGTACGTAGGTATACACATTAAATGAGCAGATAAATTGCTGTGTTGTCTATTTATATATACTCAGTGTCCAATTAATTAGGTTCGCCTGTACAGTCCAATGCAATCCAATACAACTGTTTGGCCTTAAAGTCGACTTTTGTGATGCCTATAATGTTCAGTTTTTGTTGTTTGTTTGTTTTGGATGTCAAAGCAATCTGAAACACCGCTCAATATAATGTAATCCAGTACAACTCCACCTTTAATATGGCCTTAGTAATAAACATATAAGTTACAAATTTCCGACAAAAACTGAACACTGTGAACTTCGTTGAGGTAGATGTTACGGTAGGGCTGTTAATTGTACAGGTACAGGTGTACTAGATTGTACTGGTGCCCACTGACTGTATGTTATGTACACAACTTTAAAAATGTTACAGGAGCAATATTTATGAATACTATTTTACTATACTAAATGTTTAGGGTGGTTTGGGTGGATATTATGACTGGCTGTCACTGCAGGAATTCTGCCACGACAATTAAAGATTACTACTTCTGCAGAAAAGTGATTAACCGTGTTTCCCAGAATGTCAAACTATTTGCTTTAAGTAAAGTACATGAGTAAACTTTTTTAGTTACTTTTCACCTCTGTCCTGAGCTGTATGGCTCATTATTTAAGTTAAGTGTAGCAACAGGCTGCATCCACTCTTGTGGATCTTCAAGTCTGACTCATTAGAAGCTTCTGCCTGTGTTCAGAAACCAGAGTAATCGTGGATAACTACTGGTCCATTTCACACAGACTTCCTCTCCTCTAATGGGGCTCTAACGGCGTCTGTGAACTGTGCCCCCCGCTGCGGCGCAAACATCGAAAAACTGGCCCGACAGACTTGATTGACTGTCACATCGCACAGAAGAGCAGAAGAACAGGTCACCAACCTCTTCATTTGCTGACAGTGGAGAGAAGGCAGACTCCATGCTATGCTTGGCGCTGCTTCGAGATCTGGTCAACAAGCATGACTGTCTAATTGCCTGAAAGCATCACTTTCACGCAGATACATCTCTGTTATAACAAGCCTTAAAATCGCCCAAAACTTCCCCACCACATAATGAAATTAATGGCCAACAGAAAATCACGAATTCAATGATTTGATCAAGCTCATAATATAAAAACAAAACAACACAAAATGTAAATACAACCAGCAGCATAATGATCAGCCTTTTTTCACGTTATTCTCCTTCCTTCACTTTCTGTTGTCATCTGCTTTGTGTCGTCTTGCAGTAAGAAACAGAATACATGCAAAAAAAATCATACAGGCTAAAAATCTGTCTGATGTGAGCGTAGTTATATTAATAATGTCCATTATGCTCATTTTGCAGACTGAAAATAATGTGCAAGAAATAATGGACATTGTATAACTTGCTATATAACTCCCATTTTCACACAGCACCATCATACATTAGGACTTATGAATCTAAAATGTTATATATACTGACTCAGATGCTGGTCCGGGAGCTAAATTGTTGTACAATCAAATTAGTATTTTTGGGGGGCAGTTTGGCTGATTTAAAGTCCTCCCATCGACGTATTAAAAGTGTCAGTCAGGTGTGAGGCAAATAATTAACCTCTAAATGCTAAATTATTCTCAGCAGGCAAAGGAAGTATTGAAAGACCTAAATGCGCTGAGAGTGAGTTGGATGTGTGCGTCATACTTTGTAAATGCACCTTGCAGCCTTTAATTTTGCCAGTCACATGTTTTGTAGCACAGAAAAACACCTAACACCTGTGGATTCTGAAAAATCACTTGATTTTTAGATTACCTCAAGAAGCAGCCAGATCTGAGCAGCTGTTCATCTGAATTTACTTTCAGATGTTTTCCTGCCTGATGAGGCATGAGTTATACTTCTTGGGGAACCTTGTGAACTTGTTAAATCAGATCTCATGTGATAAAAAAAAAAAAAAGGTTTTGTGACATATACAACGATAAGATAAGTGTTTCAGTGTGTTGAGCAGCTGTCTTATCACAGCAGTCATCGTGGGTTCAAACCTGACCAGCTGGGTCCTGTTTGTCTCTTCATGTCTGCGTGGGTTTCCTCTGCATACTCTAGTTTCTTCAATCCAAACACATGAAGGTTACATGAATTGAAAAATATAAATTCCCAGCAAGTATGAATATGTTGTTCTCTGGGTTCTAACTCTTTGATAGACTGGCAACCTCTCCATTGTATTCTCTGCCTGTTATAAGCTTAAGCTATCCTAGACCCCAAACAGGAAAAGGGAGAATAGAAGTTGGAAGGATAGATACATTATTGTAAATATAATTATATATCACAGGAGAGTGAATCCCACCCTGCTTCGATATAATAGTTGCCAAGTGGCAGATTTCACCCTTATTATTCACTTCTGAACCATCAGTGAATATCTGTTCCATAGGCTGGCATTGCTCTTTAGATTGAATCTAAGAAGATAGAATTGAGAATCCATGTGTGGTCCGATTCCACAGGGACGAGGCATGACAAATTACTGAATGTTACAGTATTTCCCACCGTTTAACCCCCTTTAGAAAACATTTCAGTTCACTGTTGGTACAAAGAAAACAAAGATGCCAGCAGCACCATATAGAGCCAAAGTACTACCCCTTTGCTGTTCCACAAGTAACTTGTAACTGTTTTGTCATCACAGGTTTCTTTAATCAGTCTCTGTGAACAGCTGACACATGGTCCTGGGGTTTTCACTCGACTGCTCTAAGTCTGTCAAAGAGGTGATATTTAAAGGAATAGTTTGACTTTTGGGGAAAACACTTATTTCTTGTTCTGCGGAGAGCTTGAAGAGAAGATTGAAACAACTCTAATGTCTGTATGACAAATATGAAGCTACCACCAGCAGCCAGCTAACTTAGCTTAGCACACAGACTGGATACTGGAAAGCCTGGTTTTTTTTCCAAAGGTATCAAAATCCACCCTCCAGCACCTCTTTAGCTCAATAATTAACTTGTTGTATGTCACTTGTTTAACCCATACAAGGCCAGTAATCTGTTTGATATTAACTGGGGGGGAAATGGCTCGTCTTTCATCAATTTCCAGTGTGTATAAGTCTTCACTGCTGTACTGTTGCATTTCTCCAGTTGAAGAGAAAGTGGTCACAAAGAGCGTTGTGACCACTTTCAGTAATGCTATTATAGTGTTATTCATATATTGTTGTGTGGGCGATCAAATCTGTAGTGTTTCATTAACTTTCTGTCATTCAGCGTTTGGAGAATATTTCTCCTTCTTCTCTGTCTTTCTGCCATTTTCTCCTCTACTTTAGAAACTCGTAAGCCTCTTAAAAGTCATTCTCACTACTCCTAACAGTTTCACCTTTCTTAAGGGCTAAAATGCTTTGTGAATGACTTTTATCTTTACCATGATCTAGTCCTAACTTAGAGAACATCATGACTAAGCATGGCTGGTTTTAGATAATTTTACTTAATGGCAGGGAAGAAGTAAGATCATCATTATTTGCTCATGTTTCATGCACCTCCTGTTTAATAAAGCATTTTTTCTCATCAGGCTAGGTATGGAGCATGATGGCCAGGGAAACCGTTGCGCTGATGAGACCAGTATGGGCAGCATCATGGCACCACTTGTCCAAGCAGCTTTCCATCGCTATCACTGGTCACGTTGCAGCAAGCAGGAGCTCAATCGATACATCCAGTATGTTCTGTTTTTCTCAGTCTGTGCTTTCTCCTTTTCTCTTGGCCCCATGTTTGTTCAGTGCTGCACAGCATATGTGTGAACTAGCTCAATATGTTATTGATTTTTTTAAGAACATTTGTCTTTTCTGGTCTGCTCTCCTGTTCTTCTCGTTTACTCAATTATTTCCATCTTTTCCTCAGCTCCTATGATTGCCTGCTGGATGATCCTTTTGAACACAAGTGGCCCAAGCTTCCTGAGCTCCCTGGAATAAATTATTCAATGGACGAGCAGTGCCGCTTTGATTTTGGTGTTGGTTACAAAATGTGCACCGCTGTAAGTCTTTCACACATGGTTTGGTATGCGTTCTTTATGTATCCCCTTGAATCAGCAGACATCTGGAGGTCCCCAGACATGAAAAGCTACACAGTAATACGATAATACAGTACAAATGCAGAATGCATGAGCACATGTGAACAGTACAGTCTCTTTTGAGAGACACTATGGCACATTATCTTATAGAAGGTCAAACATGTAGTAGCATTAGTGTGATAGTGATGTACAGTAAGGGTGGATTTTCCTTCTGCAGTATTAAAAAGTTGAATGAATGACTTGTCTACTTTTCTAAAGAAAAGAATAACTGAAGCTCCAAATTGCTGTTTTCTCATTTAGTTTCGAACGTACGACCCTTGCAAGCAGCTGTGGTGCAGTCACCCTGACAACCAGTACTTTTGTAAAACTAAAAAAGGTCCTCCGGTGGATGGGACAGAATGTGCACCAGGAAAGGTGGGAAGTGAATCAGCTTTAAATAAATTTTTCTTTGTGCAATAATTGCAAAGTGGAGCTTTCTGAAGATACCTAAAATGGTTTCAAATGTTTCTGTCATGAGTCTGGACATTATGACATTTTCTTTCATTGGTCTTCTAGCGCTGTCTTTTCTCCTGTCTTTGTCATATTTTTAGTGGTGCTTCAAGGGCCATTGCATCTGGAGATCCAGCCAGCAGCCTCAGGGCCACGATGGGAGTTGGGGCTCCTGGTCAAAGTTTGGCTCTTGCTCCAGAACATGTGGAGGTGGAGTTCGCTCCCGCAACAGACAGTGCAACAACCCTCCGTGAGTGCTGTTGCAGCTAGGAAACTTTCAGTGGCCAGATAGTTTATATGATGTGTGTTCATCTGACAGATGATGATGATGTACTGTAAGTGTGAATGCAGAGCTGGATAGCAGCGGCAGTCAAACAAAAACTTAACTTGAAAGTGTTCAGGAGTGTGAGCTACTATATATATTGCCATTTTGTTACTATTTATATACTTTTAAGTTTTACATGATGACATTTTTCTTACTGTAGTATATTTTTCAGTTTATAGTTAACTGTGACAGCATATAATGAATCATTTATCTTAGACCCTACAGAATTCTGATCTCTGGTGGTCTGTGAAAAAGAAAACTGTAATACCACACAGGAAGTGGTGTGTTTATTTAACTATTAATGAGGACAAATGACAAAAACAAAGTTTTTAATAATTCATTATGGGTTTCAGGCACCAGGCTGGCCTTTGTCACAGCAGACACTTTTACTTGCCGGTCACATTGAACATGTGTTTCCTGTTTCAGTGTAAACTTTGACAGTGCGGTTGTGCACGATTAGTAGAAACACTGATGCACTGTGTTTGGAAATGGAGAAGTCATTATTCTAGAGGATGTGTAAGCAACATTACACCACCACACTACAAACTGCAGCACTGCTCGCATGCACTGTTTACAGTTTGTAGTCGCTTTGTTCAATATTTATTTATGACCCATATCGAACCCATGACATCACATAGGTTTTCACACACATTAGGTTTTCCAGTTCCAGGGCCCTGCATGGTGTCCTGATTGAATTAAAAAAGTCAATAAGAAGTCTAAAAACTGATAATACTAGCTGTG
>JAVQJD010104908.1:0-10958 GCA_036023655.1 Nannoperca australis
AACAATAATAATACAAATAACAATAATAATGATGATAATAATAATACTAATAATAATAACAATAATAATAATAATAATACTAATAATAATAACAATAATAATGATAATAACAATAATAATAATAATAATAATAATAATAATAATAATGACAATAATAACAATAATGATTATAATAACAACAACAATAATAATAATAATAATAATGATAATAATAATGATAACAATAATAATAACAAAGTGAGCAGTCTGCTTGAGCAGCTGTGGATGAGTCGCTGTGTGAGCGGATGTGTGCAGCTGTGATGTGTATTCTGTGTTCCTGTTCTCCTCTGGGAGAAGGATCTCACATCCTGTACTGTATCTGCTCGTCTCACCACAGCACACGGCTTTTTTTAACATCTCAACATTAAAAACAAACAGTGACAACAACTTTGTCATGTCGCCTTTTCCTTTTTTTTGTCCTCCTTCTTTTCTTTGTCGCTCCCTCGTTTCATTGATGTCGGCTTTTCAAGAGCACAGGAGTAGCACTCAAAAGAGCGTCGTCGCTGTTTTCTCTCCCCTTCTCTTCCCTCTGCATCGACACAGAGAACGCTTTCAATTTTTAATGCACCGACCTCAGAGAGAAGACGCCCCAAACAAGAGGAAGAGGGGTAGTAATCACCACCAGCTTTAAACAGATGAGAGCTTGTACTTTGCTCAAAATATCCTCTGTGCTTTCAGCTACATGAGAGAGCTGCAGTATATGAAAACACGTCTTGTGTGAATATTCGTTCCTTCGGCCTTATTAGGAAGCCTTTTGTCCTGTTTGTCTTAAAAAACCATGGTGGTGGTGGACTCATCTCTCGCGGTCCAGAAAGTCCGGGCCAGCCTCTGAAGCTCAGAGCGATCCCTCATTCAGCATCTCTCTCGTCAGTCTTGGTGTCATGTTCCTGAGGTTTAATGTCCAAAGACAAATCAGCATCCACTACAGCTATTACAACATGAAACCTTGATTTTAACGTGAGCTAACATCCGCTTCTAGAGCAGTCTCGTCTGTCTAAAAACGTTTTTTCATCCTGTCCTGCTGTATTTGCAGATGACGTTTAACATTTAATGCTTTAACACTTATGGGGAATGGTAGATAGTGCACAGCTAGCTTAAATTATCATTTTGTAGTCAGAGAAATTATACTTTTCTGTCTAAAAGCATTCGCTGACGAGGCCTGTTGCATTAAAAAAACTAAAGTATTAAAGTTAGCATGCTGGTGCCGCTAGAGGAAGTCTTGCATCACCAGTCTGCATTCATCCTCTGGTGACCATCAAAGTCTGTAGAAAACTTCTGGCCAATACATCGTTGAGATATTTCAGTCCGGACCAAAGGCAGACTGACTATTGTCATTGTTGTTAAGGAGCTAATGGCTCGAGCTACAAACAGATGTCGTGTGTTTAGCTAGCCTATGAATCACCGTCAGAGTGTTTCTCCGTGAGTCAGATAGGTCTGGTGTTGTGCTCGGACACAGCTGTTTTCCCCAGATGGAACAACAGCTGAGCCAATTGGAGCTTCTGTAGGCAGAATTAAAAACGAGTCTTCATCTTTCTACATAGTTAGCTTCCTACAAAAAAACAGCATCACAATCCTGGTGACAAGCTTCAGCTTCTGTGTCGACAGAAAACGATGGACATTTGGCAAAAGCATGTGCCACGGAAATGTGCCACAAGTGGCGTATGGAGAGACATCCTTTACACCACATATATATATATATCACAAGTAAGTCACCAGATTAACCCCTTCCTGTTCTTAACTAATGGGGCAACACTCATCTTTTTCCAGCACACGTGATCATGAGATTGTCGTGCTACACTCAGATTAACAGGAAAAGTCTTCTACTTTTCCAGTCTTATATAATTATTCTTGTTTCACAGCAATCACTATTTGATTATTCCACTTACCGGTGCATTTTAACGCCTCAATATTCATAACACATGAAAGAATAGCAGTTTAGGCTAGTAGTTAGCCATGTTGTACATCCCTCTCCTTAGTTTGCAGAACATCTTGCTCGGTGCTCCCCATGTGCACAGTTCAGGGTCGTCAGACTCCTCTCCCGGCTCCAGAAAGGTCTCGCACTGTGGCGAGCGTCACACATGACAGCTTTGACGTGGCGTTCAAACGGCAGCTGCACGAAGGGCTTGTTGTTAAAAAGGGGGTGGTTGTGGTTTGGTCGGTCCTGCCCCGGGAATTTGTCCAACCAGTGAGCTCGGACGTCTGTCCATCGGACAGAGTGGAGGTAACCTGCTGGCCTTTCTCCAGCAACAAAGAGCTGCTGATAGCAGCCACAACTGCCGCCTCTTTCAGTGTAGAAGCCTCTTTTTTCCCCCCACATGTTCTTTAGTTCTGTGAATCTCCTGAAATCTGCCTGTCTCTGCTTGCTTTGTGAGCATGTCACAGTACGTGGCAGGTACCAGCCCCCCGACCACCACTCCCTGTCAGCAGACCAGACGAGGACAAAAGGCCGCAGTGCAGCCAGACGTGGAGGTGTAGTGGAGTCCAAGTGTTAACCCACCTCTACACCTGCAGCAGAGATGACTAACAGGTCGCAGGCTCGACCTCACCTGAAGAAGATGACAAAATAAAGCTGGTAGAAGCTCTTGGGATAAAGACGGAAGACAGATGCACTGTGAAAGTGCCGATCTGAAGGCTTAAGCTGCTTTTATATCTGCTCACAGGACGAAGAGTTGTAAAAGCTTCGTCTAGTTCATTTTACTGAACGACACTTAAGAAACTACGTCACTGAAATGTCCCATCACTACTCTTCATCAACAAATCTAAATAAAGAAAATGATTCTCTATTAACGTCGGGAGTTTTGTGTTTCAATGAGGTCCTTCACAGAAATGAGCACTTTGTTACCCTGAAAAACGTATTAAAAACGATTTATTTTGAATGAAAGATGCCATTAAAGTCAGATTCTTGAGATACTGCATTCATTTCAAAAGGATCTATTTATAAAGAAAGGTCTCAACTATGAAGGAACAGGATTATGCACGTTTATACACTTCTTAACACACTAAAACACATTTTATTTTAATTAAATCAGTTCAAGAAGAATGTAAAGTCATCAAGTGTCTAATAATTGTATTCAGCAATGCAGTTAAGTAAAACAATTTATTATATACATTTTGTTCTTTATCTAAATCCCTCAATGTTCTTATATTAGAATATAATAAATATAAAATGAATGTTTGAAACAAATAAGACATCATTGCATGTAATTCTGCTGGTATTTTAAGACATAAGCACAATAAACTGAACAAATAATAATATATTTCTTTGAAAATGATGGAGATTAAAACTGATGAAGTATACGAGCACATTTTCCCAAACAGGTCATAATTTAAAGATATTTCATTGTTATTCTGCTGTTATTATTTAAGCTACAGAGCTCTGGATGAGACTTGCTGCACTGCATTCTGGTCTATTCTGAGCATCCAACACCTTCTCTGATACCTCTTATCCCTTAGTTCCAATTCTCCAATGTACAGAACTTTTTTTGTGGTCTTCAGCTCTCTCCTTTCTCATATATCTTCTGTCTGGGTCACTCTTTACTTCCTCTCTTCTTTTGCTTTGATGCTCCCTACTTCTTTCTTTGCTCCTCCACTGACAGTTCCTGTCTAGAGATGCCTGCCTACAGTACAGATCAAACAACAGAATTCTTATTAGAAACCTAGAAAAGCTTGAAACTATGTGTCTGTAACATTTATTTACTATTTAACATCTTGTTACAACATAAACGTTAATGTAACTACCATGTTATACCAATAACTACCATGTAACAACCATGGAATCACCATGACCTGTATGTAACTACCATTTACTGCCATGTTATATCAATAAATACCGTGTAATTACCCTTACCTACCATGTTCCAGCTTTAACTACATGTAACTACCATGTTACATCAATAACTACCATTTACTACCATGTTATATCAATAACTACCATGTAATTACAATGACTTACCGTGTTCCAGCATTAGCTACATGTAACTACCATTTACTACCATAATATATTACTAACTATTGTGTACCCACCATTTCCTGCATTAACTACCTTGTAACTACCATGTTACATCATAACTACCATCTAACTACCATGTAATAACATGTACCTTCTGTGCTCCAGCATTAACTACATGTATCTACCATTTACTACCATGTTATATCAAACTACTACGTAACAACCATGTAATAACATGTACCTACCCGTTCCAGCACTAACTACCATGCAACTACCACGTTATTCTTGGTTTCAGCTCTGTTTTCTAAATTATTCCTAAACTGAGAATGTCAATTTATTGTCTGAGAAAATGTATTTTATCTTTCTTTTAAGCAGATATACAGAGACACTGTTATACGACTGGAGCCTCCACAACAGGTTTAAATCAGGTCCAATAATAAAGTTAATTAAACCAAATGATTTAGAAGTGAAAACAGAAGGGAATTCACACAAAACGTTCATTATTATCCTCCAGTGCATTGTAAAACTGGGAGATGTTGTGCGCATTGATTGTGTCTTCGGACCATTAATGCAGATTAAATCAGCAGGTCAGTGAAGAACCTTTTTGGGTTTGTTAGAGAACATTTACATTAGAGCTGACAGCTGGCCTGTGCTTTCTAAACACCTCCCGCACCATCAGCCGGTAAATAAAATTAACTTTAATAGTGCTCCACTTTTCAGAAGAGTGACTTCAAAGTCTTTTACTAAAGACGAGACTAAATAAAAACCCACTGAGATGAACCGTAAAAAGGAAGTAAATCCAGTTTACAGAGGAATAAAACATGCAACAGGAATAAAAAGACATAAAAGGAAAACATATATAGAGCTGGTTGAGATGGTGATTTAGCAGACAGGCCGGTGTTTTATCTCCCAGGAGACGAGTATCTTCTGTCCATCAAGTTTACTGAGAGCCGATGGAGGCTCCGGCTGCTGAGCTCAGCTGAAAACTGCTGACGCTGTCTGCTGTGAGTGTGTGTTGGGTCGGAGTGATGACTGCGGCTGCAGATCAGACCAAAGTGAAATAACACGGGTCTGAACGACTTGAAAAAGTCGGCATCCCATTTATATTGGGTGTTTTTGGGTGCTCTGCCTTCAGAAACGTTGATTACAGCATCAAATATAACAATGATTTTTCATTTTGAGGTGTTTATGCAGAAGGGACTATTACTTTGATTCCTGATTCCAGACTTTAACTGAGCCAATCAAAGCTTTATAGATGGGATGAGGCAGAAAATGGAGACAGAAATGGACACAAACGTTGTGACAGAATGTTGTATGTCAATTTACAGAAATAACAACTCTTAAAAGTAATAGTGCTACATGGTGGGAAACATAATGTTCTGAGAGATCTGGGGTTGCTCTTAATCTAGGTGCTACGTAGGGAACTGAAGGCGATTAGCCTAGCTTAGCATAAACACTGGAAGCACAGGGAAACAGCTAGCCTGGCTTTGTACAAAGCACAAACTACGTCAACAAACACCTCTAAAACGCTCTAATTAACACATTAAATCTTGTTTGTTGAACTTGTACTCAGATATCTGAAAGCAAACCAATTTATTTAAAATAAAGTTACTTACTCGATCAGTACTGAGACTAAGAGTCTACAGCCATGCTAGCAGCTCTGTGAGGCTGTACTTAGCCACAGCAGTGATTTGAGCTAAATGTTAATGCTAGCACGGCGACATACTCAGAATTGAAATGCTAATGTGCTGATGTTTAGCAGGTATATCTTTTCTTGCCATATTTTTCATCTGTGTTTAGTGGGTTAATCTTGTTGACGTTAAAATAGCAATTTAAAGTTTGCTAAGAGTCTACAGCACATTGTGCACACCCATATCCCATAATGCTTGTCACTAATTCACCTTCTTCCCCTGCTGTGTGCTTCTCTCTCTCTCTCTCTCTCTCCTAAAGATTTCTGCAGGTGTTTCTGCCTCCGGCGCTGTGGAGTCTGGATCTGTAGGTGCTCCTGCTGCACCCGTGTTCCTGCTCAACCGCCAATGCTGCTATTACTGTTATACTGTACTACTGTATGTTCTCCTTCCTCCTGCTCTCTCTCTCTTTAATTGAATTAAATTAAAGCCATGCTAGCAGCTCTGTGAGGTTGTATTTGTTTTTATTTAGTGATTTGAGCTCGATGCTAATGCTAGCATGGCAACATACTCTCCACTAACATGCAGGTTTATATATTTTTTGCCATATTTTTCATCATTTAGTGGGTTAGCATGCTAAAACTTGTTAATTAGCACTAAACACACACACACAATGTCAGAGATGAAAGTGATATTAATGATTAACAAAAGGGTTCCCCAAAATCACGTTTCTTTTGTGGCCAGAAAAGTTTGTGCAGCTCTGTGCTAGCTCTGTCACACAGGAAAAAAAACCCAAAACAAGCATACACAGTGGCTGTACAAAGAACACAGCAGGCAGATATACAGTGCTGCAGCTGAGTGCTACTGTAGTTTATAGTTTGCATTGGCTTGCATGATCAAATCCAACTGTGTCGCACTGTGGCTTCACTCTTCCAGCTTCTCTCGGCTCACTTTTCCCTCTGGACCCAAATGGGTCACTGAAGACAGGCTCAAAGTGAGAGCCCAACCAAAATATTTGAAAGTATTTCCTCTAAAAAGAAAGAGTCTGGGCTGCATTGGGGGATAGTGGGGATAAAAAAAAAATAGAAAGATTTATTCTAGCTTTTTGTCATGGTTTTAATCTTTCATATTTTTGTGAGCGGGCCCTCTGGGAGCGTTGCCGATGGCGCTGGACAGAGCTTCCCGGACAACAAAAGAGGAGTCTTTACTTTTCATCCGTCCTGGCCTCGCTCTCCCGGGGTTAAGATGACCATCGATCGGCCGGGCTGATAAACACAAAGAGCTGCTGGTAAAGGAGCTCACAAAGCAGTCCAGCTCTGCCTGTCAATTACCCGCAGTCTCTACTAAAACCCTCTCTGTCTGTGTCTCTGCTCTCCATTACAGCTTGTGTGCTCTGAATGCATCGCGCCGCCATGCTTTACATCAGTCCCCCTGGAAGAAATATGGTCACACACACGGGGTGGAAGGACGTTCACAGATAATGTTGTTTATTCTTCCTTTAAAAAATATCTTTACATTTTGAGCAAAAAGGGCTGAAAGAGCTTTTTCGCAGCTCTGAGAACGGTTTAGAAGTTTCCCCCTCTCTTATGTCTTCCACCCACACATCTCGTGGGAATCACTTCTCCCATGTCCTCTAGACCCACCAGCATCCCCGACCTCCTCCTCCTCCTCCATCGTTGGCTCTTGCCCCTGTTCAGCAGAGATCACATGCTTGCAAATGGGCCCCCTGGCTGGTGGCTTGGCGGTTGGAGTGCTCCCTGGTGGATCCGCCAATTAGCCCCGGCCCCCAGTCTCGGAGAAGTGGAGCGAGGCCGGCGGTGCCGAGAGCTCCATGACGTCCCCAGAGTTTCCTTTTTACGGGTGACCGCCAAAGATGGGTCGAGGAGAGGCGAGCAGAGAAGAGAGGGGGGACACAGGGCGAGGGCGGCGAGGATAATAGATGAACCCTTTGTCTGTTTTGATGCTAAGGATTTTGAATCAATTGCAGCCGGCGTCGTCCTGCCAGGCCCTGCAGTTCAGCTCAGGGGGAACAGATGAGGAGGAGGTGTTGAAGACGAATGTGGATACATTTGAAAATGCATCTTTTTGTCTCCATCGTGGCCTGAGATGGAGGTTTTCCACCAGTGAAAATGGAGCTTTTCAGCAGCATTCCCAGAGTTTCTTATACTCGTCTGCGTACTTTGTATGTTCTTGGAGGATTAAAATGTAGATTCATGAAGGTGATTCACAAAGAGGCCAATCAGAGCCCAATCGTCTTCCTCGAGATCTTGTGCAGTGTAACAGAACTAACCATGGTGCAACCCAGAGGCTCCTCTGTTGTTCATGATGAAATCACACTGTTTATTAGCTTCTCTTTGTTTGGAGTTTGCTGCCAACCTTTCGTCACATACTGATATTCTGCCCCCAAAATACATATGTGGTGTTGATGTCTGCACATGGGGTGGCCATCGTTGGCAAGCAAGACTAACAGAGGCTTCCGAGATCTTGCAGCGAGACAGGAAGTGAGTAGAAACTCAAGACTTGGAGAGAGAAATACTGTTTGTTTAGAAATGTTTGAAAGAATCCACACTGATTCAATATTGTTCAATTCAATTCAAAAGAAACTAAACAATGGTTCGATTAAAAAGGATTCTGTGGTAAGACTTTCTATGCCATAGACGAGAACAAGGTCAAGGAGCGTTGTTGAAAGACTTGAGAGGAGAACAATGAAAAGCTTTAATTGCTACATGAGGCCGGGAACAGCACTCAAAACCAGAAACCAGACCATAACCCACACTGAAACCCACATCCACATCCGATGACCCGACACTGAACCACGGACCAACAGACAAACGAAGGGAACGGAAACAGGTGCACAACCAGACGCAGGTGAGTCTCATCAAAGGGAGGGAACCAGAGAAAGACAGGAACACAGACCCAGAACTACAAAATAAAACAGGAACACAGACCCAGAACTACAAAATAAAACAGGAACACAAACCCACAGTTCAAAGACCTCAACATAATGAGATAAATGAAGCACAAAGGCATCATTTTCTATGTCCACATGAATATTAAAATCACCTACATCAATGACTTTATCTGTTTTAAGGACTAAAGATTCAGAAATGGTCCAGGAGCTCGGTACACTAGAACAAGTGTTTTCCAGTGTTTTGGGTGTGAAAGACTAAGAACAAGGTTATAATTTAGTTTAGGTTTGATTGTCTGTTCCACTCAGTTAGACCGTCCGATCACCTGTCAGAAACCTGCAGAAGTGTGGCCTGCGAACGTCCCGGCGAGCTGGTGGCATGAAGGAAGGCAGCCTCTGGCGTCGCCGCTGCTGTTTGCTCTGGACATACACAGGCAAGTCAAGGAGGTACCTGTTTACCCACAACTCCCCAGTTTGTTAAATCAACATTTTCCTCCGACGAGCTCCTCCAGGAAAAGCAGAAAGAGACTGAATTAACGAGAGCACACAGAGTCCAGTGACTCCAGCAGATAGCAGGCCGAGTGCACAGACGTTTCCAGCAGCCGAGCACAGAGGTAAAGTTCGCCCCAACTCTTTATGAGTAGGACAATGAAGGAGCAGAATTAAAGAAAGTTGGAAAGCCGAGATTAGCCGAGGCTGCAGAGAGACAGAGAGGAGAAGCGAACAGCTGTCCGGGACAGATACTGCTGTTTCAGACCTCTCCCCAACCCCTGCGGGTAAACAAACCGGCAGTCTGTTTGATTTATGGACTGCGTCACTGACCGGATGGCCATTATTGCAACTGAAAGACGCAGGAGACAGTCGTCGTCATCGTCATCATCAGCAAAACGTGTCCATAATGCAGCTCTTCACAGGTACGGCGGACTTTGTGTGGAGATGCCGAGCTGACAAAGAGCACACGACAGGCTGGTGATTCAGAGTCTGACAGCCGGAGCTAAACACAGCCGCTCGGACGCGCTGTAAATCATCAGTCGGGAACACAGAGACGCTGTTTGGCACCCGGAGACACATCTTTGTGTCTCCTCAGTGGAGACTTTGTGGAGTGATTAATCATCACACTCCTCAACGTTAGGAGGTAATTTATGGCCTCAATTCATGGCCTTTATCATTATGTGCGGGCGGGCGGGTGAAGAGGAGGGTTCGTCTCGAGAGCTCAGACTGAGAAAACAACCGATGCTCATTGTAGCACCGCAGCTGATCTGCCACATTGTCCTTTTATTGCTCGTACGTCAATGTGCTCCACATTCATGTGGGTCCCCTGGGTGCTGGTGAGGGTCCATCAGCTCCATAAAGGCCCCCGAAGGTCACTAATGGCTTCTAGGTGAGCTGTAAGTGGGGTCTCATGAGCAAGAGAGGCATATATTTTAGTTAGAAAGGCTGTAAATGGAGGAACGTATTCGTCACCTGCTTTTATGTGCACATTAAGAAAACGTGGAATTGACAGAAATGTAAAAATATGTGTCACAAAGAGAAGATGTGATGACGGTTTAAGGAAGCAGACTTTTCACAAACCCCTTGACTTTGAGGTCCTTTGTTCTTCTGCTGTAGACAAAACGTTCATGTCCGGCGCCCCCTCCCCAAGAAGGGCAGAGCAGGGACTTTCACCTTGTCTTTACCCGTCCATCATCAGCGCAGTAGCAGCAGCTTCCTCCACCACCAAGCGACGCTCACAAATACAGATGATCAGAAAACATGGCCGAAACACGTCCGGCCTGTCAGCGTGCAGCTGGTTCGATGGAAATATCACGTTTTATTTTGCTGTAAGTTTTCAGAAATCAAACTGTTCTCGCACTCCGACACACCGATGCACACACCCATCAATATCATGCACACAAACACACAAATCAACATCATTCACACACATACACACACATACACACACCCTTTAACATCAAAGCACACACACACATTTAATTTTCAATTCATTTGTTATTTCTCAGATTTTATGAATTGTACTTTTAATCTTTTTTTTAAAGTTATTTTTTATTTATTTGTTAAATTATTGTTTTAATATTATTATTACCTGATGCTTTGGCAATATTGTCATGTCAATAAAGCCAATTGAATTTATAGAGAGAGAGAGAGAGAGAGAGAGAGAGAGATATCCAACAGAGAGTATATATAGTACAGAGAGTTCTGGTTATGTACAGAGAGTTCTGGTTATGTACAGAGAGTTCTGGTTATTTACAGAGAATTCTGGTTATGTGCTGAGAGTTCTGGTTATATAAAGAGAGTTCTGGTTATATACAGAGAGTTGTGGTTATGTACAGAGAGTTCTGGTTATGTACATAGAGTTCTGGTTATGTACATAGAGTTCTGGTTATATACAGAGAGTTCTGGTTATGTACAGAGAGTTCTGGTTATGTACAGAGAG
>JAVQJD010104911.1:0-12270 GCA_036023655.1 Nannoperca australis
TGGAGTCCAGCTGTGTTTAATTAAACTGATTGGACTTGATTAGGAAAGGCACACACCTGTCTATATAAGACCTTACAGCTCACAGTGCATGTCAGAGCAAATGAGAATCATGAGGTGGAAGGAACTGCCCAAGGAGCGCAGAGACAGAACTGTGGCAAAGCACAGATCTGGCCAAGATTACAAAAGAATTTCTGCAGCACTCAAGGTTCCCAAGAGCACAGTGGCCTCCATAATCCTTAAATGGAAGAAGTTTGGGACGACCAGAACTCCTCCTAGACCTGGCCGTGGCTGAGCTCCAGAGATGCAGTAGGGAGATGGGAGAAAGTTCCACAAAGTCAACTATCACTGCAGCCCCCCACCAGTCGGGCCTTTACGGCAGAGTGGCCGACGGAAGCCTCTCCTCAGTGCCAAAAAACACATGAAGGACTCCCAGACTATGAGAAATAAGATTCTCTGGTCTGATGAGACCAAGATTGAACTTGTTGGCGTTAATTCTAAGTGTGTGGAGAAAACCAGGCACTGCTCATCACCTGCCCAATACAATCCCAACAGTGAAACATGGTGGTGGTGGTGGTGGCAGCATCATGCTATGGGGTGTTTTTCAGCAGCAGGGACAGGACGACTGGTTGCAATTGACGGAAAGATGAATGCGGCCAAGTACAGAGAGATCCTGGAAGAAAACCTCCTCCAGAGTGCTCAGGACCTCAGACTGGGCTGAAGGTTCACCTTCCAACAAGACAATGACCCTAAGCACACAGCTAAAATAACAAAGGAGTGGCTAATTAACACTGCAGAGGTCTTAACTATCCACTGCCTTTCCTCAATGATTCCTCAATATATTTTCTTTCGCTCCTCATTCCTTCCCCCCCTCTGGTTCTGCCAGCAGCCGCAAGTAAATGGAATATCTGTTGCTGCGAGGCCTCTCTGTTGACAGGAGTGTTTTTGAAGTTCTGCACGATACAGATTTCCAGTCTTCCTTCCTCCTCTTCATCAGGGATAAAGCAGGTGTCATGTGACCTGGGTCAAAGCACTGGCAAGGAAACAAAGATTGACAATAACAAACATTAAAATACTCTGCTTGAGTTCAATATTGAGATAATGGTACTTTATTTTAGCATTTAGACCACCTATAACATTTAATTTCTCTTTGTGGGTTATTCTTTTGACTTTTCTCAAAAATTTTGTTTTTCTTCTGAAATATTGGATACTTTCTCTTCTCATGGCTCTCACTAACCCTTTCAATGAAACAATCTGACAAAAACAATATTCATCTTTTGATTGAACTGCTTACAATTCATGTTCATGCAAAGGTTTGATTTATAAAAAGGAATTTGTCAGTGCTTGTCTGTAAGCGCCACAGACTCACTTCCATTTACCTCCATTGTTTAGGAGTGGAAGCAGAGGAGGAGATATCACAACAAAGTCTGCTTGGATTGATGACAGCATAGGTAAGTGAGTAAATATGTTTGTTTGGGGTTATTTTATTATTATGGTAAACTACTTTTACTTGAGTAAAGGATTTGAGTGCTTCTCCTACTTCAGTGAAGTAAAGAGTAAAATCTCTGTAAACTGTTTATTTGTGTAAGAAGTATCTTATCTTACAAACTCCATCACTCCTTCTTCACAAGCACATACACAAAGATATATGACACATCTACACACTTACACGGTCCTTAAAACTTTGCACCGGGACTCCTCTCTCGTCGTGATTTGTATCTGTGGATATGCTCAGGTCCATCATGGACCGGCTCATTTCTGACACAGTGGCCTTTGATCCTCTATTGAGCGCTCCCGACGTTCTCTGCTGAGACGAAAACCTCTTCGTAATGCTACTCCGAGAGCTGAAGCTCTCATTCTGCTGCCTCAGGATTATGGGTTTCTGTGGGAAAATAAATGCATCTCAGTCTTGTATCAAGGTAAGCTCAAGTGTTTTGACAGCAAAGGCATACTTACTCTAGACGATGATGTGTTCTCCACATTGGAGCTAGTTTCATTTATGCTCCCCTCCTCTCTCAAAATGGGCTCCCTCCTTGAGTGCTCTCTTTTCTTAGAGATATGTATTTTCATATTGTGTGATGGCTCTGTTGCTTTATCATCAAGTGGTGTTGGTGATCTGTCATCTAAATTGGGGCTTTTCTCTATGGAGAGTTGCATGGAAAGGGCTTCCTCTGTAATGTGTTCCACCCTGCAGGAGAAAAAAAACCCAAATGTTTTTCCATTTGACATTTCAATAATAATGTATTCAATGTGTTTCCTTTATCTTTTGGGTGTTACCTTTTACTTATTCCTGGAGTTGCCGTGTCTGTTGGTGAATGCTGTGTGTTGCTATGAAAATCAAGATCCCAAGGAAAGATTTGCATAAAACGTTTGTAGAACACAGAGAGCCAAAACTCTTGATCAGTAGCAATTGATCAAAATTAGACTGAAGACTCACTTGAAAGTGTTGATTGTTGTTAATTTATCTGGCACAATGGTCGTCCCTGGAGGGGTGTTTTCACATACCCTGACGCATACAAAAAGAGATGTTAAAGTCCTGCAAACAAAGTATTAATACTACACTATCCTCAGGGGAAATTATTCAAAGAATGATAAGAAACAGCATGCATTTTCAATATTTTGGTAAATTATAGTATGTTCATAACAAAGACAACTGGTTCAGACAACTTCAAAGACTCACTTATGGAGATTAAGATTGTTTAAGTCAAGATGATCCATGTACCTTTCCTTCATCACAAATTGTCTTCCATTGTCTGTAAAACTGTCCATAATGGGTGTATTTTTATCAAACAGCGTGTTGTTTGGCATTTCCTTGGCCACAGTTTCCTCATATTGATCAAGAAGACTGCCTGGGAAGCAGACGTTTCCCTGGACAACCCCCATGGCTTCCCAGTCCAGGAGGGAATCCGCAGGTGGGGATGGAGGGTTGGCAAGCTCAGAATCCAAAAGGAGATTCTTTTGAACCCTAAGATGTAAGGGGTCTTTCAGAAGATGAGTCACATCTACATGAGTACCTGCAACCCTCCATGTGTCTGTGACGGGAAGCGAAGCAGCAAAAAGCTTCCTGAACTCTTGGTCAAATGAGTTAACAACTGTGCCCTTTAGAACGGTGATCAGCTGCCGGTGCAGGTGGGCGTCTGTCCATGTGAGGCTGCAGAGTACAAAGACAGCTTGTTACATCACTCTCGAGTGTGTGTAATACAAATTAAAGGAATCAGTTTAACGACACAACTGCTCACCTGTAGCTGCCATGAATCACTGTCTCTAAATCCACCAGAAGGAACTTGTCTTTCATTTCCCCGACCACCTTTCTTCCTGTCCTCGAACGGAAGGGTTTCCCTTCAAGAACACGGACCTGCATGTTCTGCCAGGTATCAAGCATAAGTTATAAATCAAGACTGAATTACATAGAAATTTGGTGTTTATCAGTAAAGGAATGTGAATGGTCAACTACGTGTTGAACCAGTATGAAATATCTCAAATCAGACATTCACAAACTCTGAATGTAAACTAGAGCCTACAGCCATGCTAACTGCTCTTTGAGGCTGTATTCAGGCACAGCGGTGCTTTGAGCCAAATGCTAATGTCAGCATGCTAACATGTCCACAATGACAATGCTAACATAATAGGTATCATGTTTACCATGTTCACCTTTATCTTAGTTTAGCATGTATGTATTAACATTAATTAGCACTAAACACCATAAAAATTTTGACCCCCTAAATTTAGATTAATTTGGAGACATCGGCCAGGAACCATGAATGTCTGTGCCAAATTTTGTGCCAATCCATCTTGTAGATGTTGAAATATTTCACTGGATTAGCAAGCTTTGGCCTGCTGGTGGTGCATACCAATATACACATCTTAGATTCTCTGATCATTCTGAATAAGCTGTTCCCTATTATAAAGAGAGATTTTTAATAGGATTAGTTTTTCATTTTTATCTCAACATCAGACAGGGTTTTCACCACTTCAAGGAAACACAGACACTGAATGCTGTGCAACCAGTTTACCTATGTGTTGTTAAAAGTACATGTTACATTCCTAACATAAGCACGCCAGAGGTAAAAGACACAGTTGCAGTTAATCAGATACCTCGAGAATGTGTTGATTCAGTTTTTAATTACAATGATGGCCACTTCAGGTGTGATCCATAACATCATGTGTTGATCTGTTAAACTGGTGGTGTTTGATTTTAGTAAAATCAAATCTCTGGTGTATTCATTGACATGTCAAACAGACACTAGAGGATGGCTGCTAGGTGTGTGCTGATTTGTAGGAGGTGACTCACCGGATGCCTGAGCCTTTTGAGTGTGAAGTTTTCCTGAATGGACCTTTGGTTCAAGATGATGTAGACAGGGACACCCAGAGTGGCAGCAGTGTGTAGATCGCCAATTATTGCAACATCTGTCAATCTGTCTGTCACAATGGCAATTACCTGCGTAATACACAAAACGTCACCCAGCATGTAATTGACAGCTTTATTCAGAAAGTGGCTAACACAAAATAAAATCCTTCCCTTCCTGTTTGTTTTTGTTTGATGATACAATGAAAATAATTTTGATGCAGCAATGCAACAAGAAGTGATGAGGTACTTTAACACAAGTGAAATATAACAGTAAAATATAGTAAGGTGTTACAATGTATTGAAAGCATTAATACAATTTTAATGTTGTAGCTGGTGTAGGATGCTTCATGTCTGACTGTTCAATGTACAGCTGGACAATTTAAACTGAAATATTGCACTATTAGTTTGAACTTATTATATATTTTAAGAAGTAAAAAGAACTATAGCGACCAGATAAATGTAATGGAGCAAAAAGTTTATCATGTCCCTCTGAAATGTGGGGATGTTAAAGTATAAAGTCTTTAAAAAAATAAATATTACTTAAGTACCAGTCCCTCAAATGTATATTGATGGATTCCATATGTACCCATATTAGAAAATGTGTTGTGTTCATCCATAAAGAATAAATCCACATTATATTTGCATACTTGGCTGGCGTTTTGCAAATGTCGTCTGATGATCTCTCTGACAGGAGGTTCTCCCTCAGCAGGAGGG
Source organism: Nannoperca australis (assembly GCA_036023655.1). Classification (NCBI taxonomy): domain Eukaryota; kingdom Metazoa; phylum Chordata; class Actinopteri; order Centrarchiformes; family Percichthyidae; genus Nannoperca; species Nannoperca australis. Next base: position 5,060 of record JAVQJD010104911.1, read on the forward strand.
CTGGTGTGGACTACAACGCTGGTCTTTTGCAACCAGAGGCGTTTTTCAGGCCAGCCCAGCTCAAGGTTTGGGGCTGGAGTGTCTGAGTAGGAAGGGAAATAGGTGGAACAGACGTCCTTCTTCTCAGAACTGCCTTCCTCCCCATTCGCCTCTCTTTGCACCTGTTGCGGGTTGATGCGATTGTCCTGAGCCCAGCTGGTTATCTGCCTGACTTCTTCAGAGGAAAGGAAGCAGCCGCAGCGCTCTGTGACGATGGAACTGTAGAAGGCCTCCGGTCCTTCACTTAGGAGTATCTCCACTGCCTGACGTTCCTTCTCACAGTAGAGGAAATATGGGAAAGCCTCATTCACCGGCTGGAACACTGCATCCTCATCCAGGTTCTGCTCCTGGGAGTTTGACATGACCGCAGCCTGGTGTGTCTCTGGTAATAAGTGCTACTTATCAAAGTTCCCACTACTGACTCCGGCTGCGTGACGGCAAGACTGTCCCAGGCCAGCTCACGTAACCCTTCAATCTAGTTTAAATTATCATTTCATTCATCCGTCCGGCAAAAAGTCAGTGTTTCCATGTTGGCAAGAGCTGCCCAGAACACATACGATATGTTGATGATGCTGACAATCTTGCTGTTGAGTTTAACTTAGCTCCTTACTGAGATTAACGCCTGTTCAAGGTTCACAAGTTCAGTCCTCTTCAGCACATTTTATGTTCGGCAGCAGCTTTGTCCCCCAGCTCATGTTGACATAAGAAGGTAAGCAGAATTTAAAAATAAGTAGAAGTGATCGGCGTGTCTTCCAGCTTTAAAAAATAAATCAGTTTGAACACCACAAAAACCAACACATTGTGAAACTCACCTCCTGTGTCATGTCTCATCTCTCAAGCTCTAGTATTACTTATAAGCTCTCAGGAGCTGTGGCTCTTTGTGCGTTCCCTCCGATGCATGTCATCTCACACCCCTTAACCCTTCCACACCTGCTTACCGACAGATTCCAGAAATTCGGTGCAGCTGGCGGTCACGACCCTGCCGTTCCTCTCTCTGTCTTTCCCAGCCGCTGTGTTTAAATTAAATCAGGGCCTCTGATATTACGGTTTCAATTCTTAAACCTCCTAAATGTGTGTGGGGAATAATATTGTCACATGTAGGCCTATTTTATTTCGGAGGCTGCCATTTACCTCACTTTTGTTTTTGAACTGGTCCAGCCTGACAGGTCGGTTTGTCGACAAGTGTAACAAGCAATACTGTATCTGACTTCCCATCCAAAGGTGTCAGGTGCAGTCGCAGCTCTTTCTTTTTTATTTATTTGGAAAATGTGTTCCCTTGCCAGTTGTCAGTTATCTCGTTTCTCTACCATTCTCTGGAAAACCTCGGGGGCACACTTTAACAAAGCAAACAATGAATGTCGCCAAACAATGAGTGATTAAATGGCAAAGATGGCGCACCCTTTCACAACCACAGTGTTATGTCTGAGGATTTCGCCTGAACTGTGTTACACTTCATACTAAACAAAACAGGTCTTAGTGATTTAGTGAAAATAACAAATGATTTGTAAGATTTCTTACAAAGTGACAACAATCAGTGTATTGCTCTTTTAATTGATAAACACAAATATATACAAATCACACACAAAAAATGTCTTGATCATCATTACAAAAAGTCCTGAATATCGTACCATAGCACGGGTGGATGCTTTCTCAGACACCTCATTTCATCATGTTTGCTTACTGATAACTGGGAAGTAATTGAAGTGAGCGATGAGCATCACACTGTTAACAGGAGGTTTTTCTTTTAAATTCCTTCTGTAGTTTTGGCTCACTGCCTCTTGCGCAGGTGGACATATAGGACTCCACTGACGAGGAGTAAAGGGACACACAGCCATGCCAGGATGAAACAGTAGCCAAAGCGTCCTTTGCTCAGATTTCTGGAGTCATCTAAGATCTCCTTACTGTGGAAGGTGAAGATGAGGCAAGCAGCAAAGTCTGTGAAACCTGTAAGAATAACACAAAGGAGTTTTAGTTCACATTTTCTTTTCCTTTTCATGGTATGTATCTATTTTGTTACACATGATGAATTAATGAGAATGCCTACTTGAATATTTAGTAAAAACTAAATGAAGATGGGCTTAGATCTACATTTTCTGTTGTCAACAAATGTCACAAAAAGACCCAAACCAAAAATAAATCCATACTTTTCTTTCTTGGTTTTTATTTTCATTTACAATGTTTAATGTGGCAAATGGAATAAGCCATTAAACACCTGCAAACGCCTGACAGAGGCCTGTGAAGTAGAAGAGTCCTCCTTTGGATATGGTGAACAGCTGACCCAGAAAAACCAGGAAGGAGATGGAGGAGAAGACCACAGAGAGGATCATAAGGGCCTGGACAGACTGCAGCCAGTCTGAGAGAGCAGGTCAGAGAATGAGTGTACCAGAACCAAAACTAAACAGTTCAGTCAGTTCAAAAACATCCAGTCATGCAGAAATGCAAAATATAAAATATATCTATACGTGTACTTAGGCAAGACAAATGCTTTGAAAATGTACCACTTTCGTTGGTAGCAGCACACAACCAGGTTTTTGTGGCATTGTCATGGAAGCAGTTATACCAGAGGTCTGTGATTTCTGTATCAGTCCATACCCACCAGGACTGCAGAAAGAAAGAAAGAAAGAAAGCTACCTAAACTAGGTAAACTGATACGCATACAAATATAATTTATAAGTAGCGATGGATCTGATTTCAATATAGTATTTTTCGATAGTTTCTCAGAATGGCACAAAACCACAGGTGGTATGTTGAAGTGCCATATTTGTGTTTGATAGTATTCATATCATACAGGGATTAACAGTAACATCTACTGTAAGATGACAGACCACATCAGTTGAGATATCAGTTGGCATGTGTCTCACCTTCTCCAGGGTGGCAATGAGGAGCATGGCCAAGGTGAGCAGATGCAGCATGGTTATGAATATGAGCAGGAAGACCATGGTTGCTTGGAGATGAGGGTAGATTCTAGTGTCCTATGTTCAAATAACAAATGTTATTATGATTATAGGATGGTGTCTTTACAAGACCTGCCTGTAAAATTAATTAGTGTTAAGATTGGTGGTTCCACATAGAACTCAACAGCTCTGCAAGTCAAAGAAACACCATTTGCCACTGCTAAGCAAGATCCAAGAATCCTTCCCAGATTTCCCAAGGCAGTGCCCTGAAATCAGTGGACAGTGTCTGCCTCTCGAGGAAACTCTGAGCACTTTCATCATGCATCTCAACATCTGCACTGGCAATCTCTGCCCATTTATCAAGCCACAAGCATGCCAGACATAGGGTATTTCTCCCTGTCTGGACAGGCTCTGAGGAATACATCACAACATCACTTTCCTGTAACCGCTGTACAAACAAACTTTTAGTCTGAAACCCTATCTACCAACTGTCTGACATACTGTTGTGTACTACTACTTTTTATAAATCTAGGTACATACTTTATACCTATACCATAAAGGATGAGAATCTGGCATTACATTTGAGGTTCAATAAGAAAAACCTACAAACGTATTCCCTTTTCTAAATCTTTTCAAAGACTTCCCCCAATGATTCACACCATAGAAAGCTATTGTGAAAAGGTCTTCAAGTCAAATGGCAAAATCTCTGACTAAGAGTGATGAATGACTCATTGATTTTATTCAAATCAATGGAATCAACTTTTCCATTACTTTTGTGAGGGCACAAGAAAAAGGGGAAGTCACATTTTGACTTGATCTTTTTTTGGTTTCAGTTCCCCAAATATAGCTATTAAAATTAAAAAAGACACTATTTGTATTATTGCTTAGTTACATTACAAACTCCTAAAACATTAATAGGTAGCTAAATTAGAAAGAGGCTTAATGCACAAATGAAATGCATTTCAGTTTTTCAAATCAAAGCTTGAGTCTAAAAAAACGATGTGTTTGGTGCATTTGTCTCTGCGGACAGAAAGAGAGACTGTTGCCTGGTTTCACCAATCACTGAATCAATTTTCAAATACGAGCACTAGATGTAGATATTTACATTCACTGAAATTACCAACCCTCAACTGCACAGGACTTTAACTTTTAGGAGTGGGTATTCTACACCTCGCACATGTTTGTCTTCGCCACCCAGCTCTGCCCATGGAGGGAAATCACTGTTGCTTTTACATTGTGGACAATTCAGAGAGGCATGCGCTTGATTACATACTACTACGTCTGGTTTATGTAACGGTGGGAGGTACCTGGCACAGACAGAATGAAAGTAATGACAATAGAAATTGCAAGCATGTCATGGTAGAAGAACACGAAAGCATCTTCAAAAATTCTCAACATTATTAAGGGGGTCTTTTGTTAGCATCTGATCACGGCTGGGTTTGACCTGCATTGTTACATCATACTAAGTGAAATGTTTCACAAATGAATAGAAAATCTAGACATATCATATCTGTTCAATCCAACATAACCAAGATGTTTTGAGGAAGTTCTTACCCTTCAGCTTCTGTGTCTTTGAATAAGTACCCTTAAGCGATTATCTTTTTTTTTCTCCAGTTGCTGCTATCTTCCCTCTACTCTCTTTATGTCCTTACAGAAGTTTTAGCTTCAAAACTTGGAGAGAAGGGTATAAAAGAGGAATGTGGAGTTAGATATAGGAGGAGTTCCCAACACCCATTTCCTCTAGACCTTCCCTGCCCTCCCCCTCAAATCTGTAGTCTGGACCAACTCAACACTAAAAATAACATTCCTCTGTATCTGCATAAACACAAAGCATTTTCTCAAAAGCTGTACGGCAGCGTCCCAATCTGCATTACTACAATTTGGAACAAAACATGATGAGGTAGCGTATCCCTAAATCCATAATTCAGATCTGACTGAAGGACATACAGAATCACACAGTTAAAACATGTCTTTCATAACCTGCTTTATCTGTATTTGTATCATTAAAGGCACACTTTTGTGCAAGTGCTGCACATGTACTCATGCTGTTCATTCAGCTGTGCAGCTTGGCATGAAGACCACCACAGTGTTTCCAGAGTGAGGTGATTGAAAGGCAGGAAATAAGGGCTGATTACTGCCCACTTTTCATTGTAAATGTGCAGGAAATCTTGGACCACCCAAGAAACAACACACAGTGTTTAATCCTAAAGTTCCTCCTCAGAAATAAATCCATGTAGAAATTCTGTTTTATTAAATAACACTGGTTATGGTAAAAATAAACTTTATTGTCCCAACAGGGGAGGACATGTATCGTCTCACCAACAAGACAATATACAGAGCAAAAGCAATACAATTTAATACAATAAGAACATAAATACACGTCACAAATCATCTGCAAGTAAGCATCAAGCAGTTTATGTGCAGAAATTGACATTGCACTTACAGATACGTTTATTTGCATCCCATAACAGTGTATGTTGTCATTAGTATAATGAACACACTCTGAAATTATGTTACTGGACACTGCAGCAACCACTGGTCAGAAGAAGTATTCAGATCCTTTACTTAAGTATACAGGTAGCAATACCCCACTGTAAAATACTCTTTTACAAGTAAAAACCCAGCATTAAAAAGGTTCCTCGGGTCAATGTATGTTTTAATAGCAAAATGTATTTGGAAGTGTCAAAACTAAAAGTAGTCAATGCAGAGAAAATGGCCACTTTAAGTGAAATACTAATATAAATCATACTATGGATTATAACGAATGTTGAATAAATGAATAGGCAGAATTTTATTGTTGTTGTCGATGGAGGTGGTGCTAATAGGCTACAATATATGTTGGGTAGTTTAATCTATAACAACAATGCATGCCACATCGTAAACTCATACATTTTGTATGTACATTCTTAAGTTTGAAAATAAATGTAATATAAAGGACCATATTTCTCCCTCAATTGTAATGGAGTAGATTTGTAGAAATGGAAATAACTGTACTTTGAATAAGACTTGAGTAAAAGTAATAGACCTACTACTGCCAGCAGTAACGGTTTCCAATCATTTGACTCTGTCGTGGATTAGATTAATAAAAAGGCCAAAGATAAATATATGAAATGGATTGTTACGCAAAGTTTCATTTTTACTGATGTTTACCAGTGAATTGAAAGTATTCACACTTTTAAGAGTGCATAAGACTTGGCAACCCACCATCACAGTGCGTAAAAGCGTAAAAGACCTAAGGACCTCGCACCACCGTCAAGCGACAGACTGACATGTTATTGTACATCCCTTCATCCTCAGACCACACCGTGTTTGCACTCTGTGTCGCTGGTTTCGAAAGGGAAAGTTTCTAGTATCCGTATTTATTGAATCTCAGTGTTTTTGGGGAGCTGAATGCGTGCGTTCCTCTTTGTTACGTACCGTTATAACTAAAAGACAGCAGCGGGCGACTCGCGTGTTTACGTGCGTGGCCACGTTCGACCTCGACGCCAGTGAGAGTTGAGTTTTCGTTGCTCCGAGACGATGTCGGACTTTTCCGGAAAACGACAGCAATGAAGGGTAAAACGTGAGCGTAAACTACGATCGAAAGTCGTTTCTCGCCGCAGGACAATATGGATCAACCAGAGGTACCGAACACACGGTTCTGCTGTTTCTTCCGTTTAGTTTAGGCTACTTAACATCTAGCTGAAACCACTTGGTGAAGGAATTAACTTTAGTGACCCCCTTGACAAGTAACTTCAAGGTTGAAAATATCATGTTACTCCACACAACAGTAATTTCTGCGATGCTGTTCACACTGAGTGTAAATCTCTTCTCTTCTCTCAAGTTGTTTTTTTAAACTGCACCATAAGTTGGAAAAGTTGGAGCCTAGCTGTCTTCATCTCTTCATTTTATACACACGTTCCTACTGACATTCATCCTGATATAGTTTGCAGTTTGAGTCTAGCAAGTGTGGTATAATGACATAACACAATAGTTAAAAGTGTGGTCAGTTAGTATATTGAGTTGTTTTTCAGTTATTCCAGGTTTTAAACCACCACAAAAACACTTTGGCAAAGCCAGCTGTCTCCACAGAAAGAAACAGCTGTTCGCCAAAATGTGCAAACAACTTTAGCCACAACTATGGAGCTAAATTAAGGTCATAAGTTTTGTTCATTCGAAAAAAAAATCTGAATCTGAAAGTTTAAGTTTTGATGTTGAAGTCTGGAAAATTTTGTGATGTATTCAAAACAAAAATAAGTGTATGAAAAGTTTTTTCGGTTTTGAATATAATTTTGATTC
>JAVQJD010104913.1:0-15273 GCA_036023655.1 Nannoperca australis
GATTGATGATTATCTGTCTTAATTCTTCTTTTGCCGATCTTTGGTCAAATATTTTGTCTGGTTTCTTGGGTGGAGTTGTGGAATCTGGTTTCTATAAAAAGAGACCAGCAGAGATTGAGTTGAGTCTCTTCTCGCCTTTGTTTTTCCAGGCATTGAGGAGGAGGGTCTGTTGCTTGAGGACACTGTACAGACTCCGGCTCTAGAAAACCCCCCACCACAGGAGCCACCAGCTGAGCTTCCGTCCCCTGAACTGCCAGAGGACGTCACACTGCCCGAACCACCAGTTGAGGTTGAGGCCTCTGGTTCAGGCGCAGACAACCTGGAGGACCTGCTCCAGCCGTCAACACCCACAGAAGAAGGACAAGTGTCTCTTGAGGAAGCTGGTTCAGAAGATGGGCTGATAACAGAAGATGTCATCTCTAAAGCTGAAAGAGAAGAAGTTGAGGTTGCGGCAGTGGGAGAAGAACCTACTACTGCAACTTTGGAGGTTGTTGTGAATGAGCCAGAGATCCCAGAGGAGCTTGAGATCTCCACAATCGCAACTGAGACCACAGAAGAAGAAGCCCTGCCTGCCCTAGTCTCCCCCCCTGAAGCTGTAGATGTAGCGAGCGAAGCAGCAGAAACAGGTCTGCTTCCTGCTGGTGAAGACTCAGTGGAGGACACAGAAGAAGAGTTCAACCTCATAGATGTACCATCTGCAGATAAGGAAATTAACCCCGACCAGCCTGCGGAAGACACAGACATTAGTGAGGTGTTGACCTACACTGAGGAACCTGAAGAGACTGCACCTGAAGCTCCGGCTGTAGAAGAAGAGGCACCGGAAGCTCCAGAGATCTCGCCTGAGGATCTTACAGAGGATGAGATCTTACTGGTCTACATGGATGAACCAGAACCAGCAGTGTTAGATATCCTGATCCCTGCCCAACCGACTGCACTGTCTCCAGAGGTGGACTTGCCTTTCACCCATATCTCTGACGCTGACCCTCCCTCTGAGGGGCAACCTGACATCATCATCATCCCTTCACTGGTGGAGGTAAAGCAAAAGAATTGATGATAATGTTGCCATGTTGTATATACCTTTAAGAGCTGGCGTTGCTAGGAGATGCACTGTCAACTACTGTGGTGCACATTAAGACAGGATCAGGTCAGAAGTCCACATATCGTTTGTTATGTACTGCGATTAAAACCATCTGTAACTTTACAAAATCCAACATGTGAGAGAACCCATCGTTCTGTTAAATTTGTCCTTCACATGAAAAGTGGAAGCTAGTTAGCCTAACCTGCTAAGCTTAGCATTGTTTAACTGATGGTCAGTGTCAAAAGTCACAGCAACAAGAAGCCCTGTAACCTCAGCTTGTGTACATTACTCCATAATTCGAATTACAACTCTTACAGAGTACTCACTCATTCATAAAGCTAAGCAGTGGCCAACAGTGGACCCTAGCAAGTGTCTGTGCAGCTGTTGGAATTTAAGTTATGTTATAAACAATTTTTAGTGCCCGTCCACGCAGACATGGTACATAATACACAGTAATGAATTGAATACATTTCTTCTTTTTGGTAATTTCCCTTTTGACCAAATAAGTCAAACCAAACATCAAGGATATATATTTGATTTCTTAGCTAAACTAATTTGACTTTTCATTTTTAGGGATTTAAAGCAGACCTGTAAGACAAAGTAAACAGTGTTGTATCCCAGTTAGAAGTAAAAAGTCTAATCATAAAATCAATCCACTTTTTCATCCCCCAGATCCAGACCACTAACGAAGGCTTGGATGATGCCACCATTGGAGACCAGGGCTATGATGTGACTCATTATGGATATGATACGATTAACCACACAGAGGAGGGCAGCACTGGCCTTCCGTTTGGTGTGGCACACGGCACAGACCAAGTCAGTATCGCCATGCCTGTGAACCCTGGACGAGCACTTATGGTGTTCTTCAGCCTGAGGGTGACCAACATGATCTTCTCAGATGATCTCTTTAACAAGAGCTCCCCAGAATACAAAGCTTTGGAACAACGCTTCCTAGAGCTGGTAAGCTTCTCACCCTTACTGTACTTGTGGTTATCAGCATTCCCAATGTTGTGTCACAGCCTCTGTTAACATTAAACTTTACTTTTTTTTTTTTAAATGTCCCAGCTTGTGCCCTACCTGCAGTCCAACCTGACTAACTTTGAGAACCTGGAGATCCTGAACTTCAGGAACGGGAGCATTGTGGTAAACAGCCGGATGAAATTTGGCAAGCCTGTGCCACAAGGCGTCACCACCACTGTCTATCTGATCCTGGAGGACTTCTGTAACACAGCCTACCAGACCATGAACCTGGCCATCGATAAGTACTCACTGGACGTCGAGTCGGGTAGGTTCTCAGCGATGTACACTGCAATGTTTTAATGAGTTTTTGATCAGGTCAACAGCAAACAATTGTTTGAAGCTTATGTCAAATGTTTCTTAAATGATTTGGAAAGGCTAGTTAGCTCAGCTTAGCATAAAGACAGGAAACCGTTGGAAACAGCTAGCCTGGCTCTGACCAAAGATAACAAAATCTGCCGAACAGCACCTGTAAAGCTCTAGAGGAAGTTGCTGTGGCCGGCCAAGAAATAGTTCCAAACATTATCCCCTGTATAACCACAAATTGTTGTTTTAAACAAACAAGATATAACTTGTTAATTGGTAAGCTTTAGAGGTGCTGGTAGGTGGATTTTGGATTAACATCAGCTGGAAAAAGATAATCAGGGCTTCCCTGGAAAGCAGCCAAGTTAACACACATCATTACCTGCACTTTAACCCTCTGACTACTGTGTGCAGCTCTGGTTTTACAGAGTGTGCGTATTATATTGCCTTAATGTTTTATAATGTGGCAAATGTTTTACATTTCCTCATGTGGTATCGACCCCCAGGCTTCTGTGACGGCTTGTAATTGATATCGGTGATTTGTGCTTGTGTTTACAATCACGACTGAGCTGTCATAATCTGTCTGAATCACAGCCAACACACAATGCTAGATCTCATCATGCATTAGGGCTGCATTAGTTAAATCATTTTCCACTGTTTCCAGCCTTTTTGTTAAGCCAAGCTAAGCAGCTGCTAGCTGTAGCTTCATGTTTATTGTACAGACCTGAGGGTAGTATCAATCCTGTCATGTAACTCTTGGCTAGAAAGCAAATAAGCGCATTTTCCAAAATGTTCCTTCAAGTCTGTGATAACCTTTTTTAAAATGGAATTCATATCATGGGATAATAGAGATGAACAAAAAACAACTGGAGTCAATCTGCTTGTTACGGTTTCTCTTAATACCTCAAAGTCAACACTTTCGTTTCCAGGTGACAAGGCTGACCCCTGTAAGTTCCAGGCGTGTAACGAGTATGCGGAGTGTAAAGTGAACAAGTGGTCAGGGGAGGCGGAGTGTGTCTGTAATGCTGGCTACTTCAGCGTGGACAGCCTGCCCTGTCAGAGTATCTGTGACCTGCAGACTGACTTCTGCCTCAATGACGGCAAGTGTGACATCATCCCTGGCCAGGGAGCCATCTGCAGGTGGGTGGGGATTAAGGGAAGTGATCTGCGTGTGTGTGCGGGAAAGAGTGTCTGAGTTTGCAGGTTTGCCAGTGCTTCATCACCGAAAACTAAACAGCTTTTCAAATACCTTGTTACAGGTCACACAGCAGGCCAGATTCTTAGCTTCTAGGTTTAAAGTTGGTTTGTCTGGCTGGATGTTGATCATTTGGAGACGAGAGATGTCCAATGCACTCCAAACATTTGTTCAAAAGCATTTTCTTTTTGGCTCCTCATACTTGGGAGGTAAAATGTTTTCTAGCTTAATGAATTACAACTACCTGGAATAAAGATTTAGTTTTACACCTTAGTTGGCTACAAACACCAATTTGTCTTCAAACATTAATATTTTTTTTGGCTTAGATCAAGATTGTTTGAAAGAAAATCAGTCAACATTTTGATTCTGCACTCAAACCTTTGGCAGTTTGCTATGTTATTTTTATTTTGCCCTATGGCAGTGAATGTACTGTACATAAATGAAAACAATGAGTACCATTTGGGGATAATTGCTAAGATTTGATTAATATTGTGGTCCACTTTTCACTTATTAACACATTTTTGTTCGGTGAAATATTGTTCATTATATGGTGCTACAGCCCTATTTTATTTATTTTATCATCTAAAACATTTCTCAAGCTTATTTGCAAACAATTTATCTTTGTGTGTGTGTGTGTGTTTGTTTATATTCATGTTTGTGCATGTGTTTCCATGTCCAAACAGACATTTGCATGGGTTAATGTGTGTAAGATGTGTAAGATGATATGCCAATAATCCAAATCAGTGACAGAAACATGTCCTCCGGCTGTCTGTTCAAGCTGTTGTATGCGATGCACTTTAAATTGAATGATTATTAACAGACAGAAAGAAGAAGTGTGCCAAGACGAGGGCTAACCTTTGTTTCACACCCACCACCACATCATAAAACACGCTCAGGCAGCTCCAGATGCTGTTGGATTGTTGTTTACTTCACGCCGTCCAACCAAAAGTATTGCACTGCTCCATGGAGACTAGTCCACTTATTCCAAAACACGGCATTAATGATTTAATGACACATTCAGAACATTATAATTGTAGACACATTATGAACTATGTCAAGACAAAAACGAACATAATTGAGGATTCAGTCATTCATTTTTACATTCTTTAATTATTCAATGCTGAATCAGAATCAGAAGAAGAGTAATGGGTATGTCCGGTAACATTAAGTTCATCTGCTGTTCTTGTTTCATTGTTATCTCAGGTGTCGCGTCGGGGAGAACTGGTGGTACAGAGGAGAGCACTGTGAGGAGTACGTATCTGAGCCGCTGGTGGTCGGCATTGCGATCGCCTCCGTCGCTGGATTCCTGTTGGTGGCCTCCGGAATCATCTTCTTCCTCGCCAGGACGTTACGGGATCAGTACGACAAGGATGAGTCTGAGGACCCTATACGGTGAGGAAAAACCACTCACCTTCCTTGAGGTCAAACCTTAATCCAGCATCCACCTCTTGATAATGAGGGAATTAGATCTTGCAACATGGAGTTGCATTTTAAAAACACGTTGCACTTGGTTTGATGCAATTGATGCAATTAAGTTTTGGAACAAGGAGTAACAGAATATATATATATATATATATATATATATATATATATATGTGACCCTGACACTGACATATACTGTTTATGACAGTTTAAGGGGAAAATCGACTTTATGGAGTTCATAATGTGTATCCTGTATATAACCTACACCACACGGTTGAGTAAAATGAACAGTATATGATGAATTAACCAGTAAGATCATTTTTTTATCAGCCTGCAAAAGCTTTTAACTCTATTCCTGAAAACAAACAAGCCTCACTTTTCCATTTGATAGTGAGCAGAAACTCTTACATTTAATGTGTTTGAAGTTTTCTCTCCTCCTCGTAATCCTTTTAAGATTGAGGGAGTCTGGTTAGTTTCTTGAGGGGACAGAATAAGTTGAGACATCCCATGAGTGTGTTCTCAGTTAGACGGCCAAAATGATCCACTGCACACCATCCCTTTGCCTGGGTGTCTCTTTCCTCCTGACCTGCTTTGATATTTGCTTTACTTTTTCTCTCTTTTGCAGACTCAAAGACACACAAAGTATTTGTTCACCATCTCTCTCTGTGTGTTTGTGTGTGTGTGTGTGTGTGTGTGTGTGTGTGTATCTGGCATGGTTCCCAGAGCAGGCTGTGGAGAAACGCTGTGTTAACCTCAGCCAATTAACTGATCAGATGTGGTGCTGATGTATTTCCAAAAAGCCTTAAACACCTAAGACAATAGGCTTTCCCATAGTCTGGAGTCGGACTCCGACAGAGACTAAAGAACTTATCCAAGGTTAATGAAGGCTAATGAAGGGCAATGTCTCATTCACTAAAGCCCGATTATCTTTTCTGGCTTCCCCCGATGATATGCTACTTTTGTTTATCGCCCTGCCTCTACGTTGTAACTGATTTCTGTGTGTGTGTGTGTCGCCCCGCAGGCAAGCAGAGAGTCTCCCGTCTCTGGAGAGAGCGACCAAGTACAACCCCATGTACGAGAGTGAGGCCACCACAGGCTACAGCCACTACTACCGCCGCTATCCTGAAGCTACTGTGTACAGCAGCACCAGTGCTGAGGCCTCCACTGACTTCAGCAGCGAGGAGATACAGCACATCTATGAGAACAGTGAACTGACCAAGGAGGTATGTGTGTGTGTGTGTGTGGGGGGGGGGACAAGTCTTACTATCCAGTGAAATGTTAACCAGCCGTCATAAGTTGCTGTGCTGTGGTGCTGATAAAATCATAATTTTATAATTATATAAGTTTTCAGATTTATACATTCTGAAGACTGTAACCGTCCTAATGTGGATGTACTATTTTAAAATATGAAAGTGCCTTTTTGATATTTTTGCTACTTGTTTCACACAAATATTCATACTGTAGTGTACTGTACTAAAGTGCAGGAAGGAAATCAAGCCTTTCTGCGTCTTAGCTAATGACCCAGGTGGGCCACATTGCTTTCATTTCCCACATACAAATTTTACCTGGCAAGGATCTAAATTGGGAAATCTCCGGGTGACTTGTTCTATCACCAACTGCCTTATGCACCCTTAAATACCACGTTTTGATCGCGCCACAGCCTGTTCAGTTTACGTTTTATCTGCCTGTGATGTAATGTTCCCTGCCGACTGATATCATGTGTTTCTGCAGGAAATCCAAGACAGGATACGCATTATTGAGCTCTACGCTAAGGACCGGCAGTTTGCAGATTTTGTACGGCAGCATCAAAAGTGAGTGCCTCTCTTGTTTTCCTTACGGCGATGAGATAAACACATCTTGAGCAAACCCTGGATATGGGGGGGAAAAGGGAGGCGGGGTTGACATACAGGAGTCTGAGAAGATTATACTGAAAAAAGGATAAGTTTGTTAGTTGAGAGCTGGAGACGACGAAGAGTTTATGCCATGCCACACCAGTGGGAACAGATTTATAATTTTTTAATCTTAAGTCTGGCAGCAGTGGTACCGTCTCTGTGTAACAGTAGTGATAGTTTTTAAGTCGCATCTGGCTGCAGATCACCACTCTGTGTGCCATCCTTCAACCTGACTTAAGTGGCGGCTACTTGTTTGTGCAGTCAATAAAGTAACGGATTTACGATGAAAGATGAAATTGAATGTATTTGTGTATGTGTTTGTTTGTGCTGCAGTGTCCTGGATACCAACAGAGAGAACTCTATGCAGGCATGAAACTCTCCTGTGAACAACAAGGTAATTTGTCTTCGTCTCACTCATAAATCAAGATAGAATAAGGTGTTTTCAAGCGCTGTTTTAATTTGCTGAATCAAGATTCTAGCTATTAAGAGATTATACCAGCAGAAAACTTCTAAAACACATGATAGTAGATGACTGCAGTGTGCATATGTGTTAAGGCGTAAAAAAATGTGGACCCCTCATACTGACACACTTTTTCTGCTGCACAGAAACCTCTATGTTAGAAAAGTGAAGCTCCCTGTCAAGACTCTCCACTTGCTCACCATGGCATTCAGAATCTGGACTGTTAAAGACACGCGTCATGACATGCTGCTCTTTATTTTCTCGACCGACGACCCCCCCCCCCTCCGTGTCTGCGTGTGTGTGGGCAGAAGTGTCCACTGTTCTTCCTCCTTCCTTGGTGCCTTCTCTTGACCGGGTGAGCTGGCCGTAACATCATGGGACGTGTGTGCTGCTCATCTACTGGACGACCACATCCTATTACTTGAAATGTCGTTGGGCACAAAACAATCCTCTCTACATTATTACTTTCGCTTAGTGGAATAATCGGTTTTGTTTCATCATGTCATATCTGTCCATTCTTGAAGGGAAGAACTTTGAATATGTATATAGTGTTACTATTAGGATGTTTACTAGTTAAACTATTATCCTAAACAGTTTTCTCTACAAAGCTCAGATTTACTCTTTAGGTCTTCTCAGAGAGGCACTGAGAGAGCTCTTTTTTAGTCAATGGTGCTATCTTCATTTAAAAATACAATAATGTAGTAATGTAGTTGTCTATGATGACAAATTTTTACAATTTAAAAGCAACACCAATGGATCAACTCTGTGTATACTACTGTACATTAAAGGAATAGTTTTGGGAAATATGTGTATTCTAGGGGAAACAGCTAGCCTTACTCCATTCAAAGGTTACAAAAGCTGCCCATACAAGTACGCACATATTAAACTAATGATGAGTGAGCTTTAAAGGTGCTGGCAGGTGGATTTTGTAACTGATGGACAGAGCCATTCTAGCTGTTTCCAGTCTTTGTGCTAAACTAAGCTATATGGCTACTTGCTGTAGCCTTATATATAATATATAGACATGAAAGTGGTTCCAATCTTCACATTTAAATCTCCCAAAATGTCAAACTATTCCTTTAAGGTGGCCAAATTTAGTCTAAGTGTATGCATTATTACTGTTCATCAATGTAAAAGCAGCCTTTTACAATCTGAAAGTTGAGTTAAAGGTTATTCTAGCTCCATCCATCAGACTCTTTGGTGTATGTTTGTAAATACACGGCGTGGTAGACATGAGAAAGTAAAAAGAAAACAGTGGCGTTGGGGAAAAGGCAGACAGCATGAACCCTCTACAGCTCTGGGATCCAGAAATAAGTGAAAACACGTTTCAGTGGAAAAATGCAAGCGGCCCAGGGATTCAATTAATTGTTCTGATTTCAGATGTCATGTAAAATGCAACTGAAAGAACAAGAACACCAGAAAAAGCAAGCTGATAAACCACATTTGCTTTTTGGAAAGCTGAAAAACCTCAAGCTGTGTCTCCTGCTCAAAAAAACATTAAGGTTACCAGCAATTCTTAATCTGCCCTGTGACTTCTCGTTTGGCCACAGTCCTGCTCCTCAATCTGAAACCTTCTGACAGACTAATTCCAGTGTTCTGTTTGGTATTCTCATATGTTGCTCAATGCACTTGTGCTTGATCCTTGTTGTCCCTTGAGTGTGGACCCTCACAGCTGCAGCTAATTACGATTTGTAGGTTTTTCGTTTGTTGTCAGCCAGTGTGACCGTCAGTTATTAGGAGGTCAGAATCAGACACGTAGATCATGTCCTAGCTTCTTGTTTACATTACATGCTGCTTGTACTTTGCTCTTACTTTAGAGGTCTACACAAGCGAAAAAATACAGGTGAAGCAGACTCTTGTGACAGTGTCATGCCTTTTGCAATCTGCATATTCAGTTTTATTTTTCTATGCATGCTTTTTTCTGTGTCGGCATACAGTTCTTGTCAACGTCCTCCATCTGCCACCTGGACAAATGGCCAATCATCCCATACAGTGTTCTGTCATGTAAATAACAGTAATGGTATTATGAACAGTTGTAGGTTGTAAATCACGTGTGTCTCAAATGTTTCAATATATGAACATATTCTTTTTATACTGATAACTGTTTCACCATTTCAACAGTGTTATACCATGCAGCTGTGTAAAGTATTAATAACAAATTGTAACGTGTACAAAAATAAAATGTTTTATATAAAATGCAGACTCTGGTCCAGTGGTGCAATGTAACTTAATATGTTTACTTGAGCACTGTACTTAAGCACAATTTTGAGGTACTTTATTGACTATTTCCATTTTATGCGACTTTGTACTTCTACTCGGATGTAATTACTTTTCAGATTAAGATTTTATTTACAAAAGACACATGATCAGCCAGTCAAATATAAATGAGTAAAAACGGCCCAACAGTAGCTCCACTTTGAGCAGCCACAATAAATTGCCGCTTGCATGTAGAAAATTAGTACTTTTGCTTTTGTATAGAATATTTAGCTGATAATATTTCTTCACTTTCAGTTAAAGAAATAGTTTTGGGAAATATGCTTATTTGCTTTCTTGCAGAGAGCTAGATGAGAAGTCACCACTAAATACGAAGCTGTCATTAGCAGCCAGTTAGCTTAGCTTAGCATAAAGACTGGAAACAGCAAAGCAATGTATTTCCCAAAATGTCAAGCTATTCCTTTAAGTAAAATTCCCCCCCAAAAATCTTAACAGAGTAAATTTACACTGTGGTATTGATACTTTAGTGAAGTATGTGACTGCTTCTACCGCTGCTCGTCGAAGACAAGAAAACAATATGAGTATGACGAGACTTGCTCTTTCTCTTAGAGTCACTGATACGTTGACTTTTTCCATGCACGATGCAATTGGACCAGGCTCTCCGGATAATCCGAAGAGCAGATTAGCCTCAGCAGGTGTGGATTATAGGCCCATATGTGGCCATGATAGTTTCTAACATGAGTATACCAGTAATCAGCCTGCGTCACACACTTTTACACATGTGCCAGGATTTGGCTGTGTGCAAATTAAGGGCATTGTGTAAACATAGCATTTGCCTGGCGAAACAATACAACTATGAACTGTGTTATTGAACTGCGTTGAGAAAATATTGGATCCATCTGGTGATGAGGTTTGGATTATATTTGGTGTGGTTGGGTGAGGTCAGCGGGTGTGTTGGTGGCCAGTGATCGCGTCATTTAATTTAATTTAATATATATTTATGAAAAAAACAATCTAAATTGCCATGGTGATGGAGCAGGAGGGTGTGCCTGCTTTACGTCTCATCATGTTAAAAGTCAGTGATAGATAAATAGTGACCGCAGCAGCAAGTGGTTCTGTACTGGCTCAGTTTGGATCTTTCAGCTGCATGAAGTCACTGCAGTACAGGGCAGTGAGTGAAAAATGGAAAACACCAAGAGGGAGGAAATCATTACTGCATGCTGACAGACTGACATGTAATGTTTTCATGCCGGAGGTTAACTTTAGCAGAGGACTGAGGAACAGATGACAAATCCGAGTGATGGAGGATGTTCCTGACCGGGTGGGTCAATGTTTGCCTGTGTGAGAAAAGCATCTGCCTCCAGCTCCAGACTTCCACTGAAGTTGCTGCCAACTTTATGACAACCCAATCCTGTGCAACTAGCCTCCCAGTCCCACAGACTAATAATAAAATACTATATTAATAAATGAGTATTAGAAAATTACTTTTTTCCCCTTTTAAATATTTTTGTCTTCTCTTCTGATCCTTGCTTGGCGGTTCTGGGCGGGGGCCAGGGGGTGGCAGTAACTCTGTTGCAACAAATGAATATTCAACATTTATGTTTAAAAATGACTGAATCGATTAATCTATTATCAAAATAGTTCCCAATGAATTGTGTGTCAATCAGATAATCAATTAATCAACTAATAATTGCAGCTTTAAAAAATATTTAATTATTGTCTTGAAATAACAGACATGTGGACCCTACTGTTGTTGTTAATGTAGTTAATTGGGATCTGAACAAACTACCAATAAAAATCATCGTTTCCGGCGGCCATGTTTTCCCCTTTTTACAGTTTTCTCAAATGAAATGGAACAGCGCCCCTCTTGATTCTAGCGGCTGGTACGTGTTGGCCAGCGTGTGTGGTCAAACACGGTATTGCAGCCTCACCAAAGTCTATCGTATGAGTGAGGACAGTAAAAGTTGATTTAACTATCAAACTGTCAAATATTGGAGGAGAATCTCTGAAGTAAATTGTGAAGTAAGTCAGCATCCTCATAACTAACAGTGGAAAACAATAACTTAATTTTAATGAAACAACCTACAGAGTTAGCTTGTTTTCCAGACGTGCTAATGATTTCAGCTAACGTGTGTTTTTGTAATTGTAAGCTAGCAGTGATGGAGGCAGATTCTGCAGGGCATTGATTAACTTGGTTAATAATTGTAGTTCAGTCATCCGTTGATGTCTGATTTTGTGAATGAAGGTCTGGTAATTGCGTGTGAGAGTTTCTTCATTCGTGTTTTGTGAATAATAGCGACGCAATGTAACTAAGCACCAAGTACAATTCTTGATTAGTATTTCCAATTCTTGCTACTTTATACTTCAAGTCCACTACATTTAGAAAGCATATATTGAATTTTTTTTACATTTATTTGAAAGGAGTCACTAGTTATTTAGCAGATTTAGATTGTTAATACAAAATATAATTCAACTAATAAATGATGATGTATTGTTGTGGATTAAGCTCTGGGCTACCTAACAACAGATTTTGAATACATTACTTTTACTGTAACAGATTCTTTTTACACTGTGATATTGCTACTTTTACTGTAAAATAATCTGTTACAGTAAAAAGTAAAAGTTTTACTTAAATAAAATATCTGAGTACTTCTTCTGACACTATGACTAATGAACTTGAAGTAATTAGAATAGTGTGGGCCTTTTAACGTGCTGTATGTCATCCAATTTAGTGGCATTGCTCATGTTTGGGGTCAGTTGGACTTCATAGAGTTCGCTGTTACACCTCTCATCAACAAACTATTATACAGCTTCAATAACAGAAATTCTTGATTTGATCCACGTACAAATAATCAGCAGTTATTCTGTATAGTAAGTCATTTTTCAAGCATAAATGGCAAAAAGTCCCTTCGTAAAGCCTCTAAATTGTGAATAGTTGATGCATCTCTCTATATTATAACATTGTGTAGTGTTAGATTTTGGACTGTTGGTCAGACAAAACAAGACTTTTGAAGATGTCACCTTGGGATCGAAAAACGGCAGATTAATCAATAATGCAAATAATCATTATTAGTTGTTGTACCCCTGCTGTCAGCACTAATCACACAAACAGAACATATGAACACCCATTGTACAGTGACCGTGATTTACAGCTGGTGTCTCTGAGACCTCAAACATCATTTTCAGTAGTGGATGTTTCTAAGCAATTCTCATTCAATTAGGAAAAGAAGTATAAAGTTGATAAAACAATGTGAAGTATGTTTTTTGAGATGTTTAATGCCTGGGACATTGTGTTTAGCAGTTTTTTCCAACTAAACCAAAATTCCCCCCAAAAAGAATGATCAAGTTAATTAATGTGTATATCAGTATTCACAAGAGCACTTTCTTTAGCAATTTATGGCTTTTCGTGGGTGTTAACTGTATTGGAAATAGCAGGTCTTCCAGCTGCACAACGTTTCAAATGGTTTTATGTTTGAATGGAAACTCGAGAGACATTTTTGTTGTTGTGGAATCTATTCACAGCTTACAGGAAGTGTCTGTGGTCTGTGGTGTTGTGGACGTGTCTGATCCTCTGCAACCACAAGGGGGCCATGTGTCTGTTTGTCTGATGTCCCTCGGATGACAGCTGCATCAATCTCAACTTTAATTTTGTACAATTTATTCCAGAGACTTGGGCATTGACAGCATTATTTATTGATGTTCTAGAGCCATTTTTACACTTGTTGTGTTTTTGTATGAGCGTGTGCGTTCAGAGGTCAGTGTAGATTGGTGATGAATTTGCTTAGGACACTGAATGAATATCTGACTGCTTAGGAGTCTCACTTTTTGGAGAGACACTTCATCGTGCACAAGTTACAGGACTCTGTAAGTGATGAGATCTCCTCTCGTCCTCCTGCCTCTTCCTCAACAACAGCAAAACAAATAAGTAATTATACTGATAGGCATACAGAGGTGTCATTTGATATCTCAATAAGTCTGCAGCTCATTCGCTCCTGTCTGTGCGGACTCTTGTTAAGTGTCTTATAAAAGCCTTCTGATTTATGAGCAGATAGATGACAGCTAACCCTGGCTCTCAGCAGCTGGCTGTGAAACACTGCGCAGAAACTATGGAGTTTATCTCCTGTACCTGTGCAGCATGAAAGAGAGTTCATCACCTCTGACTGTGACCCTATTTACAAGTAAGACTTTTATTCTTTGCTCTCAACTTCTGTATGTTCTGGAGGCAAATCAGCTTTAGCAAATAAGATGTTTTACTGCAAGTTATAGTTTTATGGGTGTTATCTATGACTTTCTAAGGATTGATATGACCATTTTCTCTCTAAAAAGCACTTTTAGCACTCCAACCAGTCCCTCCTTTCGTACTTTCCTTTTATATCTTATGACTATGTATTTTCTTTCTAACCCTGATGGCGGGGCCCATTAATGTCTCCAGTATGTTTTTCTGTGGGTGTGTTGCCTGAGGGAGAAGGATGGAAGAGGAGACCGAGTTGGACAGAGGGAGGAAGAATCAGAAAAGGCACGTGGCTGGATTACCGCTCTCTTTTCGGCCCACGTGCCTCACCAGCACTGTAGTTCATGCGATGGGTGACCAAGAGTTCAGGGGCTGATAGGAGTGTGCAAGTCATCATTAGCTTTTCCCAACTTCTACCAGCCTGATAATCATTGCTACGAGCCCAAATCTACCCTTTTATTAAACGCTCCGACCAGGGCCCTTACTTATCAGACAGCTGTAAGTGAATTAGCATTCATTAGCCCACTGTTTTGTTTTGTTTTCTGGCCGGAAACGTTACTGTTTTGGTTCACTCTGGCCGCTCTTATTAGCATAGTTTCCAGATATAGCTCCTGTCGGCTTCTTAGAGCATTCTTGAGTGTCGTTCTTGTAAGTTTTATTAATACTGGCCCAAAATCCAAGAGTATAGACGAGCTTAATCCTGTTCCCAGCATAGTGAAGTATTTCAACTTCCTGTTGTGCCTCATATAATTCATACTAGTATATTATCATCCAAGGCAGACAGATTGACTTCTACACAGCCATGTAGTCCTCTGGAGATACATTTAGCTTAATGTGGTGTTGATTCCAGTTTGCCGTTGCATCACCGCATTTCTCAGCCTGCTTCTACTTCTCATCCCCAAATCCCACTTGAAGCATAATTTCAGTGTTTTGGCAATTAAAAATTGATGTATTGCAGTTTGTGAAAGTTAAATTCCTTTCTCTTGGTCGGCGGTCGCTGCCAAGGGCTTCTCTCTCTGTCACTGTGAGGCCTTGTGAGGTAACCTCTCTCTGAGGGTGATTTATACCACACAGATGTTCTGCGATGAGCAGTTCTCCTGTTGGGAAGTAGTGTGTGCGTGTCTGTGTGATGAGTGTAATGCCATTAGCTGCCGATACAGAGCTTTCCAGGGAAGTCTGCAGGGGAAACACTTAAGGTCCTATGGCACTGTAATGAAAAAAAAGAGTCTTTTCTACTCTCTCCCCCACCCCCTCTCATTTTTGGAGGATTTCTTTCTATTGACCATCACAGTCAGATTAGTGCAGTTATTCTATATCACAGTGCTTCTGAACCTTTTCTGTCCGTTCAGCCTCTTTCAGATGAACTCAAGTTATTATATAAAATTGTTGGATGGGGGGGGGGGGGGGGGGGGGGGGGGGGGGGGGGGGGGGGGGGGGGGGGGGGGGGGGGGGGGGGGGGGG
>JAVQJD010104914.1:0-13208 GCA_036023655.1 Nannoperca australis
CCCCGCCCCCCCCCCCCCCGGGGCGCCGGGGGGGGCGCGGGGCGGCCGGGGCGGGGCGGCGCCGTGGACGTAGGGGATTAATGTACTGGGAGAGGATGGGGATTTACAGTCCGAACTGACAAGCCAGGAAATGTGTCTGCTGACTGACTCTGCATCACATCTTAAAGTTAATAGTGTGTAAGCAATGCCGCCACCTCAAAATGGAGTGGAATCAACAGAGCAGTGGGTGCTCTGATTGGCCAACTCCTGCCTACATACAGCAGCGCTCCACGCTCTACACGCTCCAGCTGCTGCTCTGTGCTGCTCAACACTTCTTTAGATTAAATTAAATAGAAACTGTTAACAGAGTGAATTAATTTTTGTTTTATACCACACTATAAAAGTCCAGGTTCACACTCCAGTCTCCATAATGGGAGACTTCAGAAAGACGTGCTCCTGCTCACACAAACATTTTGCTCAGAAAGGTGATCTCACACTAATATCACAAACACACTCGTGGTTCATTGATAGTGAAAGATCAGAGAGAGTCTTACAACTTTATCAGAACACAGCTGATAACCATCTCATGCATGTTCATGCATACCTCATGTAAGACAGTGACGCAAATACAACAAGTACGTTCACACTCTGTTCAGGAGCAAACTCCTGCTGCTTGTCTTGATTTAACAGAGCATGGAGTTTGGAGAGATAATGTTATACACACACACACATCACACATTGTCTGATTCTCATCGGCAGTCTTTCCTATTGCCAATAGATCCTTATTATCACAAACAAGAGGTCTCAGGGCCAAAACAATTCAAGCAGTACACACACACACAAACAGTATCCTGTGATAGAACCACTATCAGCACCTGACACCTCGAAAACAGGAAAAACGTTTCAGCAGGAACACAGATGTGTTGGAGGAGGAGCATGAACACAACTATATAACCCCTGTAGATAGAAGGCTCAACTTCACTCTGATGAGAAAGGAGAGGGACTGATTCCGTCATGTCATACTACGAGGTAAGGATGTTGTGTGATGTGATGTGTAGTCAAGTGTGGGAGCTTTTATATACATTCACGTATATACAATCTGTGTTTAGGATCAGTTGTTGCTTTTTCCCTCCTCACTCTGCACCCCTGATCCTCATCACCTATCATCTGTCTCCAGCATATCCTCTTTGACCAGGATTACAATGACACCGGCTCAGGTTCTGGTTCTGGCGACTTGGGGGTGGATCTGGAGGAGCTCTGCGATGTGGAGAACGTGATGACCGCTGATCTTCAGCAGGTCTTCTTGCCTGTGGTTTACGCCCTCATCTTCACGCTGGGCATCACTGGAAACGGCCTGGTCGTCATAGTGCTGGGCTGCCAGCGCAGGTAAGAGGATGACCGGAGGGCTGGTGGTTGATCAATGGTTCTCTTTATATCTTTGCAAGAATAAGTTGAGTAAATGACTGGCTTTACGCTCTACAGGTCAAAATGCAGCCTCACAGACTGGTATCGCCTCCATCTCTCGGCTGCTGATCTCCTCTTTGTTCTGGCGCTGCCGTTCTGGGCCGTGGACGCAGCCCTGGCTGACTGGCGCTTTGGAGCAGCCACCTGCGTTGGTGTGCACGCTATCTACACGGTCAACCTGTACGGCAGCGTGCTCATCCTGGCATTCATCAGCCTGGACCGCTACCTGGCAGTGGTCCGAGCCACGGACACCAACACCGGTGGGCTGAGGCAGCTGCTGGCACACAGACTGGTTTATGTGGGTGAGTGTAGAAAACAGATGCTTCTCTTCTCTTCTTCTTTCGTACTTCTTACAGTCCCTTACTTCGTTTTATCTTCTTTCTCCGCAGGTGCCTGGTTGCCTGCTGGCCTCCTGGCAGTACCTGACTTGATATTTGCCCGAACTCAGGAAGGAGGAGAGGGTGCCACTCTGTGCCAGCGATTCTACCCAGCAGACAATGCTCCTCTCTGGGTTGCAATCTTCCACCTCCAGCTGGTCCTTGTGGGTCTGGTGATCCCGGGCCTGGTCCTCCTGGTGTGCTACTGTGTCATTGTCACCAGGCTGACCCGAGGCCCACTGGGGGGTCAGAGGCAGAAGCGGCGAGCAGTCAGGACCACCATCGCGTTGGTTCTCTGCTTCTTCGTGTGCTGGCTGCCCTACGGAGCTGGCATCTCTGTGGATGCTCTGCTGCGCCTGGAGGTCCTGCCCCGCAGCTGCAGCCTGGAGGCCGCCCTGAGCGTGTGGCTGGCGGTGGCTGAGCCCATGGCATTTGCACACTGCTGCCTGAACCCGCTGCTGTATGCTTTCCTAGGGGCCGGGTTCAAGAGTTCAGCCCGCAGAGCCCTCACACTGAGCCGAGCCTCCAGTTTAAAGATTTTACCACGAAGACGTCCCGGGGCCTCCTCGACCGAGTCTGAGTCCTCTAGTTTACATTCCAGCTAGTGTTTGCTTGTGCTGTATATGTGTGTATATACTGTGTGTGTATATATATATATGTGTGTAAGGTATTTTACTAAATATCTGAGAAAGTAAGGAGCAGTCTGCTGGCCCACGACTCGTCTTCTCCCTCACTGTGAGGTTTCTCTTGTAAATACTGTTATTATATTTGTTTTTAGTGCTGCTGTGCTTGTTGTATACGGTTGTAGATATTTGTAATAAAATATACAACCAATACCAACTTTTGTGAAAATGTTGTCTTTTATTAAATAAGTTTCTTGCTTTCTGAATGAAACCACTTTTAACCACTGAACCACAGCAAATGCCACCCAAACCAAGTTTCATCTCAGTGGGTGGGATAAATATCATTCAGACCCAAATTACACAAATAATTCAGTCTACCAAGCTAGCTAATGAAATGGTAGATAAAGATTACAGCTTTATCATAGAAAAAACATTGAAAACAGGCAGGAAAGGTGGAATAGAAATCAAACACGGTTTAATTGTCAGTGGACAGCTGCCAACATTGTACAAGGCTGCAAATCTACAGCTTCTTGTTTGATGTGCTTGGGGACAGAGTTGGTGGATACAGAAACACACTGTTTGGGAAAGGCGTAGGAATGAGTTGGCATTGTGACATTGGCATTGTGTTGTTTCCCAATCTTCATTATCACCAGCTTTGTATTGATTAAAAGTCACTCAGCTGCCATCTGAATCCACTGATCCGGAGCGTGATGTGAGAAATGAAACCGTGCTTTTTGAAACGTGGCGTGTGATAGCCAGGTGTATCTGAGTCACACGTGTGACTGTGTGTGAGGGGCATGTGTGGATGTGTTTGTGTCAGTGCTTTGGGGGTTACAGGTTAGATTTATGTTGATGATATAAACAGTTTGCTTCTTCTACGTGAGAGAGAAGGGAGCATGAAGGGGTCAGGAGGTCCATTATTCCAGTACTTTAATACACACACACACACACACACACACACACACACACACACACACACGCACGCACGTACGCACACGCGCACACACACACACAGAACACACACACACACACACACACACACACAAAGTGCTTCCCACATATCTACTTCCACTTGGAAGTGAGAGAAACAGAAGCTGGAAGTTTACTGTGTCCTGTTTCCTGGAGCTGAGAGGAGGAGGATGAAGAGGAGAGTTGTGAGAGAGACGAAAAGGAAGAATACAGTAAGTCAGCACCACAGTGAAGGACTGACTCTGTGTTAGACACTGTGTGCATCCCTGTAACTGTATCCTATCATCTTCTTACGTGGCTTTATATATACAGAACCGTGTAGAATCATTACATTCACAGTCAACGTAGAAGATAAATTTACCTGGTTCCTTTTCATATATTTGACCCTTTCTTATTTTCTTTCTCTCTCTCTTTCACTGTGTGTGTGTGTGTGTGTGTGTGTCGCTCTCTTCTTCACACTCACGGACACACTTCTTTTCTATTCATAGTGTATTCAAAACAGGAAAGACTTCCTGCAGCTCATTTTTAGGAAAAACAAGCAGCTAAAACAAACACCCGAGCAGCTTTGCAGTCACCACCACAGAGAGCTGCTACAAAATAAATCAGATTAACAACATGAAGGAGAGACAGCGAAGGACATCATGAATAACCAGGTATAATGGTGACGTGTAAACAGACGGTAGATCTGTGTTAAGTATTAAAAGTCAGGTTATGACAGATAGCTATTAATATGTTTACTAAATTACTATCAGTAGCCTATATGTTTTTCAGCGTTTGAGTCTCAGCTATATTTGTATAGTGAACCACACACCCTAAGTCGTGTCCTTCCTGATAGAAGCACCAAAAACTGAGAATAATGGAGAAAATAAATTCCAAGTGGCATAGCTCTAGGGATGGCACTGTCAGTCTCTCTGTTGATCAGTCCACTACTTTGATCCAGTTTGAAATATCCCTACAACTGTTCAATGAATTGCCATGAACTTTTTTCTTGAATCCTAATGATTTTGGAGAATGCCTGACCTTTCATCTGGTGCCACCATGCAGTTCATGTTGTGTGTTTTTGACTGAAATGTCTCACCAACTATTGGATGGATTGCCCTGGAATGTACTACACACATTGATGTTCCCCTCATTACTTTGGTGGTGAACTCTGAACATTTCATCCAGCACCGCCAGGCCAACATTTCAATATGTCCAATACTTTGGTTTGTAACCAAATTCATGCAACTAATAACATTCCCATCAGCCTCAGATGTACTTTATGTTTAGTGCTATTTAACAAATGTTTGTATGCTAATACATAAAACTAAGATGGTGAACATGGTAAACATGATATTTGATTAGGATCAGCATGTTA
The DNA here is from genome assembly GCA_036023655.1 of Nannoperca australis. Taxonomy (NCBI): domain Eukaryota; kingdom Metazoa; phylum Chordata; class Actinopteri; order Centrarchiformes; family Percichthyidae; genus Nannoperca; species Nannoperca australis. Next base: position 4,770 of record JAVQJD010104914.1, read on the forward strand.
GCAGGATTATGAGCATGTTAGCATTGGCGTTAGCATTTAGCTCAAAAGCTGTACTGTGCCTAAAAACAACCTCACAGAGCTGCTAGCATGGCTGTGGAGTGTTATCTTTTTGGTATGTAAAGTTGCCTTCATTCAGAAAGGAGTTAACCACATAGGTAGTAGTTAGTTAGTTAGTTAGGCAGATAGTAATCTTAAATAACCTCAGCCTATTAAATAAGATGTTGTCAAAGAAAAAAGAAAAAAAGAAAAGAAATGATGTTCACAAGTTGCAGATTTTACAGCTCATTTTACATTAGCCCAGTAGCATGCCTGTGCAATACACCAAAGGCAGTTCATAAGTATAACAAATATTAGCATATTAAAACTTAGTATATACTGCTGTTTTGTTGTTTTGCTTTGTAACCCACCATATTAATTACATTTCATTTTCATTTTCAATATTCCAGTACTTTACTGTCTGAAATCTATGGCCCACAGACATCAGCAGACGCTATATATCCTCGCTGGTGATGCTTAGCCAGGCCTGTACTACCACCATTTCCAGTTCTTGCTTGTTTTAGGGGTTTCTTTGCTCAGTCTGGTTCTCAGTAAGTAACAGATGCTTAGCTGGGTTGAGGATCACTTACTAACTTCAGGAACATTTAATTTCTTGGCCAGATGTTGCTTGTCATTTTGTTTAACATGTCCTTTGGCATTGTCCTAAAATTGGGAGACTGTGAATAAAAAAGGCTACAAGCCCTGCTCTGTTCACCCAGTAGCCTATAGATATGAAGACCCATGAACTTGAACCTCAGTCACTGTTTTATGTCAAGTCCAAAACAATGAAAATGTGTCACCACGTGAATACAAATACACCAGGAAACGGCTCTTTTTAAACCATCTCTTCCTTCTTCTCTTTCATATCCTGTTGCTCTTGCAACTGTTTTTCCCCATCATCTAGGTTTTCTCTTGTTATCACAAATTTCACACCATCAAAGTTTTCATCTCTGATCACAATCTGGTTTAGTGCCTGCTGTATGATTACAGCACAATACATGCGTGTCACTACATACCATTTGATCTAGATCTGGTCTGTGTGTGGGTGTGTGTATTATTACCAATAGTAGCAGCAGTAATGGTACCACCAGTGGTGAAGTGTAACTGTACTTAAATACATGATTGAGGTACTTTTAAGGTGTTTATACTTCTACTTCTTTACATTTCAGATGCAAATATTATATTTTAAAAAGGCCATTGATGCTCTTGTGGTGCATGTGTGAGGGTTTTGTGTGTGTGTGTGTGTGTGTGTGTGTGTGTGTGTGTGTGTGTGTTTGCCTACAGATGGTCAGATCCCTCATATTCAGACAGGCTGTGTTTCCTGCCGCTGAACAATCGTGGGAAAACCAGAGGTCAAGACAAAGGGAGAAATAAAGACGCAGAGAACAACTGGACTACATCCAAATGGCCTGCAATAACTTCCTTCTTTGTTCCTGGTGGATTAATACAATGTGACAGGTGAAACCAATCGCCTGCCGGGAGTGTTTGTATTGACCTCCGCAGGTGGAGACGTGAGAATGAAGTGGGTACAGAAATAGAACTTAATGGAATAATAGAGTAGAAACCAGTGTTGGTTGGTCACAGGGGGTCCTGGGACAGCACCCTGCAGAGGCAGATGTTTTGTGAGTTTGGATGCCCCACAATTTTCTGCATGTTTTATTTACTTAAAGACACGTGATAGAAATTCTTCTGCCATTGCCCTTGAGCAATGCACAGACATTTGACCTTAAAATTAGAGTTGGCTACACTTTGGCTGCCACCTGCCCCTCAACAGTAAGGATTTTTTACCAATTACATAATATTTGTTAGTTTATATACTGCAAACAGTATATAAACTAATTGTTAATGACACACTATAATGTAGAATGTAGAGATTGCAGACATGTAGACATTTTAAAGTGTTTTTATGTGTTTACACGCAAACAGATCCTTAGAGCATGTTATAAAGCATTTATTAACTGCATTTATCAACAAATATAAGCACCACATGCATGTTTAAATAGTTTTGAAATGTGTTCAAAACTCAAAGACATGTTGAGCTTGAAGGTTCATTCAAATCTCAGAATCAGCAGTTTCACAAACAAATCTTAACTCAAGGTCCACTTATTGGATTTCTTCCTCTGCTGCGTTCAGCTGGAACTCATGTCCCTCATCAACGTCTGGTATTTCCTCACTTGTCACTGACAAAGAAATGTCCAAATACAATAATACATAAATACTTTCTCCATAAATATAATAAACATATAGGCATATCATAAACAAATATGCTTTGTTATATTTCCCAATCAGATAAATTACAATTAAATTTTTGATATATTAACATCTTGTTAATTAATATAACACATAAATAAATATAGTGATGTACACCTGGCCCTGATTATAGCAGATAACTTGGTTCTGCTTTTCCATCTGCCATTATATCCACTAGTATATGACCATGATGCTGTTTCTTTGCCCTGATTAACTTCCTCCTCCAGTGGTCATTCAAAGTCACTACACTACATACTCTGTGGTTCTTGAGTCAGGCTGTGTTATTGTATTGTACTGCAGCAGTGACAAGTTCATCACAGCAAAAAAAGTATAACAATTGTGAAAATGTGACATTGTGTTAGACCTCTTCTACATCATATTCTACTTCTCTGCTGTCCAGATGTATCCTCTGTGTATTCCAACCACTTTTTGTCAATATAACATTGTCTCTGAATTTTGTGTGCTTTTCAGTATAAAAGCCACACACACACAAGCACCCTTAAAAGCTGCATTAATCAACAAGGAGCCAGTAAAACATCAACCCACCTCAATTTACATACTTGGTACTAGTAGACTTAATATCTGAAAGACAGTTGTGTCTTTTAATTGTTTTATTTTGAAAGATTCTGAGCAGAAGTGAGGGTATGTTACTGTGACTGTCTTGACAGTGAAAATGAGTATTCAGTAACATGAGTGAGGAACTGAAACACTGCATTCAATTTACGCTAACATGGATTTCATATCTAAATTAAATTATTATTAATATAAAAATCCACAACTTATCACTGATCACATCAATATTGATAATACATTTATTGACACCAACTTGTTTTAATAACAGTTTTCTGCTCTGTAGATTAGTTTAACCCGTGAACACTTGGACACACTCAGTCAGAGCAGATGTGATGCTACATGCTAAAACTTTCAGTGAATATTGTAAAATGGACATGTTTACAGTCACAGTGAGACAATACAAATCCACATTCCTTGGTGGGAATAATACTGATATTTTGATAATACTATAATTCTGATATTGGTGAATGTTTGCATGGGATATACCTGATATCTGTCTTGAGGCTGGTGGAGGTGACCGTTGATGTGTACGGGAGTGTTTTTAGAATCATGAGTGTGCACTGCTCCACAGTGGCCACAGTGGAAAACTGCAACAGTACATTACACACTGGCACACACACACACCAGCAATACTGATGCTGATACTGCTAATCACACAAACAAGGACATGAACATGTTGAAAAAGCTTGTAATGATTATACTGATATTAACCATGTGTTAGCCATAACACAAGGTTCATATTATCATACGTTAGTAAAGTATTGTTAGCATTACAGAAAGATATCTGACTGGGTTCTCAGTGACACTGTATAGTATTGGACGTCGATAATTCACACTGCATTTTAACCATCTTTTTCACAAAACTGAAACGGGACATTTCGTTATTTCGACGCTGGGGCCATGTCTGTATTAAGTGTAACTTATATCAAGTTTAATAAATGCACCCATGTTCGACAAAGACACACGCGCACTGACAAAGAGAGAACTTTATTTAAACTTGTCTTCACGTTTTGTTTTTTTACCCTGATCTTTATTGGTTTGTAACAGGAAGCGAGCCGCGGGAAAGGATTTTGCGTCAGTTGACATTTTCGCTCCTGATTGGCCACAAACCAGAGGACGTTTTTCACGTCATCGTCGATTGGTCGAAATCGGCGCGCCAAAGATCACGTGTGTCTCTTTTCGCGCGAAACCGTTGCTCTGTTGTCAGGACTGCAGCGTGCCGTCGGTGTCTGTGCGGAGAGCAGCTCCGGGGATCTGTGTCTCTTGCAGAAGTTTTTGAATCTGTTGTCGCAGTTTGACGGTGTTTCAGCATGGATGTTGCCACAGCAACCGCGGAGAATGCCGGAGAGATGGTGAAAGACGAGTTGGCTGAGAAGTGCCAGAAGTTATTCCAGGCTTTCTTGGAGGAGTAAGTCAGCCGGCTGCAGGCTTCATTGTATTGTTGTTGGCCGAAACGGGCAGTACACGAGTTGATCGCATGATCCCTCTAATTGAAATATTATTTATCCGTAAATATGGGGATGGGTTGGTCGTGTAACAGTTAATATATTTCATTATTTCCTCGCTGCCTGTATCCGCGTGCAGGTTCCAGACCGGGGATGGGGAGGTGAAGTATGTCCGGGAGGCCGAGGAGCTGATCAGGCCTGAGAGGAACACCCTGCTGGTGAGCTTCATGGACCTGGAGGGCTTCAACCAGGAGCTGGCTACCACCATCCAGGAAGAGTACTACAGGTGAGCTCACCTACCACATGACACCCAACTTTGTTGCCTTGCAGCCTCGCTTTGATGTCCAATCACAAGGCCGAACTGAGAAAATGCGCACACACACACGCTATACTCTGTATTGGTGAATAAACAGCCAGCAGATTTTATTTGATTTCACTTTATTATCAGAATTTTTTTTCCTGAAATGTCTCTTGTGTCCCAGAGTTTCAAATAGCAAAACACAATTAGACATAGTTGAGCTTATCTGTCTACCAACCATAATTAGCTCTTTCTGCAGGCCTGTATCACACGTTGAACCAAAACTACAAACATATATTACATCAGACGTTATTGCGTGTACACACAGTACATAAAAATACATATGTTACATCAGACAGAACACGCATTAACAGCTGTGGATTAACATGAAGGCTTCTGTTTTCAGAGTTTACCCCTTCCTCTGTCGGGCAGTGCGCAACTTTGCTCGGGATCATGGGAATGTTCCCCTCAACAAAGAGTTCTACGTAGCTCTGGAGGATCTGCCCACCCGGCACAAGTAAGACACACGACAAACCTTAACTTAACTTTTATCATCAGTTCATTTCAGATTGCGTTGTTGGCACATTATACTGTTCTAGTTGCAGCGAAAATGATGTATTTGCTACAATTTTGACTTTCAATTGGCATTTAATCTAAGACTTGTTTAATTTATTAAATGAGCAAAGTTAGATCAATATATCCAACACGAGCCATTTCTTGTGTGTGATCCAGGATTCGTGAGCTGTCATCCATGCGTATTGGCACCCTGGTGCGGATCAGCGGTCAGGTGGTGAGGACACACCCAGTCCACCCTGAGCTGGTGAGATGTCTTGCACGTGCACCAAAATAATATAAAGTCAAAGCTGTGATGCATGAATGTAGTCACGCCAAGCTTGTCTGTTGTAACATGGTCATTTTATCCACTTCTTTATGGTTGCAGGTGAGCGGGACCTTCCTGTGCATGGACTGCCAGGCACTGATCAAAGATGTACCCCAGCAGTTCAAATACTCCCCACCAACCATCTGCAGAAACCCCGTCTGCAACAACCGCTCCCGCTTCCACCTCGACACACACAAATCCAAGTTCATCGACTTCCAGAAGGTGGGTGGGGGCGTGCGTGCGTTAAAAGTATAAATGGATAAAAGGTGTACTGACGACAGATAGTTTCTGATTCAGTCTAACTCTGCTTGTTCAGGTGCGTATCCAGGAGACGCAGGCAGAGCTTCCTCGCGGTTCAATCCCGCGCTCCCTGGAGGTCGTCCTGAGGGCCGAGGCTGTGGAGACGGCGCAGGCCGGAGACCGCTGTGACCTCACTGGCACCCTCATAGTCGTGCCAGACGTCTCTCAGCTCAGCACTCCTGGTATGGTTTTGACTTAAATGGCCACCGAGGTGTGACAAGAAACCATGTGAACAAATTGTATTTGTTGTTGTTTTTTTTGACACCTCGTGGCTGTCCCCTCTCCAGGTGTGCGAACAGAGACCAGCACCCGTGTCGCCGGAGGACGCCAGGGCTTTGAGTCTGAGGGTTTGAGGGGCCTGAAAGCTCTGGGAGTCAGAGAGCTTTCATACAGACTGGCATTCCTGGCCTGCTACGTGGCCCCGACTAACCCACGAGTAAGATACACTCATACAAGCTAATAATGAATGCATTCACATAGTACAGGCTTTTTTTCAAACCAGAGAAGCAAATAAAGCTCCCAACGTGCCTGCTGTTGATTTACAGGCGTGTGTTTTCTCTTTGTAGTTTGGCGGTAAGGAGCTGCGGGAGGAGGAGCAGACTGCAGAGAGCATCAAGAGCCAGATGACCGAGAAGGAGTGGGAGAAAGTGTTTGAGATGAGCCAGGACAAGAACTTGTACCATAACCTGTGCACCAGCCTCTTCCCCACCATCCACGGTCAGTGCGTGCTCCGTCGTCGGAGCGGTCTCTCCGTCCGGTGAAGCTTTGCTTCGAGGGTATTGAAGCTGCGGGTTTTCAGTTACACCACACTGATTGTGATCACGCAGGCAATGACGAGGTGAAGCGCGGCATCCTGCTGATGCTGTTTGGAGGCGTTCCCAAGACGACCATGGAGGGAACCTCGCTGAGAGGAGACATCAACGTGTGCATCGTGGGAGACCCCAGCACAGCCAAGAGCCAGTTCCTCAAGTATGTGACAAATATTTACCTGATGCTGTTATTTATCTAACTCATGATGATTGGTTCGCTACATTAACACTTGTCTGTCATATGTTTTTATTGTCTGGGTGAGCAGTTGATGCCCTGCAACAGAATCTAAATGGTCATTTAAACGTGTGTTTGTTGGTTTGTACAGGCATGTGGAGGAGTTCAGCCCCAGAGCAGTGTACACTAGCGGCAAGGCCAGCACCGCCGCAGGTCTGACGGCAGCTGTGGTCCGAGACGAGGAGTCCCACGAGTTTGTCATCGAGGCCGGAGCTCTGATGCTGGCTGACAACGTGAGTGTTTTACGAGACATGAAGGGCGTCGTTACAAGCTTCTTCAGTCATCTGGTATTGATGACGGTCTTGTCTTCCAGGGCGTGTGCTGCATTGATGAGTTTGACAAGATGGACCTCAAGGACCAGGTGGCCATCCATGAAGCCATGGAGCAGCAGACCATCAGCATCACCAAGGCTGGCGTCAAGGTAACGCAGCCACATCGGCGCCAACGCATGTGTGTCTCTTAAAGATCTTAGTGTCAAACTATTTAAGAAATTGAAAATGAGCTTTAGTTCCTCTATTTTCATCAAAACTACAAATTAGTTTTGTCTAGTAAATTTGACACCTCATTTTGCCCCACAAAGGACAAGACACACATTTCTACAGCATGACGTGCAAATCCAACACGATTGAAACAGTTTAGAACTTGCTTTTCAAAGTTAAAAAGAAGCCCTTCAGTCGTATTTGCAGTAAAACAACCAGCCCCGTCTCCTCCAGGCGACCCTGAACGCTCGCACGTCCATCCTGGCTGCCGCCAACCCTGTCGGTGGGCGCTACGACCGCAGCAAGAGCCTGAAGCAGAACGTCAACCTGACCGCCCCCATCATGAGCCGCTTCGATCTCTTCTTCATCCTGGTGGACGACTGCAATGAGGTACAGGCTACCTGTGCACTGACATATTAAATATTTTTTCTTTTACATTATTGCATTTTTTAATTTGTAGTTCAGCAGTTTTAAAGGTGACCGCATTGTGTTGCCTCTCATTTGTTCTCTTTTTATTTCTCTCCTTTATTTCCTTTATTTTATCTGGCCTGGTCTAATGCTGCATGTTTGTGTGTCCCAGGTGACCGACTACGCCATCGCCAGACGCATCGTGGACCTGCACTCCCGCATTGAGGAGTCTGTGGACAGACTGTACTCTCTGGATGAGATCCGCAGATACCTGCTCTTTGCACGACAGTTCAAACCTAAGGTGTGTGTGTGTCTGCCTCCCTGCGGTGACTGTGTTTACGTCACGCTTGACTTGTATTAAAACATTGCATGTCTGGCGTGCGCGTCTGCAGATCTCCAGCGAATCAGAAGAGTTCATCGTCGAGCAGTACAAGCGCCTGCGTCAGCGTGACAGCTCTGGGGGGGTGTTGAAGTCTGCCTGGAGAATAACAGTGCGACAGCTGGAGAGCATGATCCGCCTTTCGGAGAGCATGGCGCGCATGCACTGCTGTGACGAGGTGGGTACCGTGCAATAATATCCTGCTCGGCAAACAGTTTTAGCACAGAGGGTTAATTCAATTCAATTCAATTTTATTTATATAGCGCCATATCATAACAAAGTTATCTCAGGGCACTCAATCACATGGAGCCGGTCGAGACCAACTTCCACACACACAAAGACCCAAC
>JAVQJD010104915.1:0-15739 GCA_036023655.1 Nannoperca australis
GCTTTTATCCAAAGCGACTTCCAAATAAGAGCTTTACATAAAGTGCATAGAACCATGATTGAAAACAAGATGTCTCATCAAAATAACAGTTAAAATGTGTCTCTTCGGTCTTGAATTTCCCACCAAATCAGGAATACTGAATCTTACGGGTAGCTGTTTGAGGCCGATAATGAGCAGATCGGGGTTTGAGGTCTCAACATCAACAGTGGAGGTCAGCTCGATGGTTTGATAGGTGGCCTATCATGACAAATGTATACAAATGAGAGCACTGAAAGCATCTGCATGAATTAATTAAGGAGTGACATTAGAAAATGAATGGCAATGAAAGCAAACAAATCAACAATTTATTATAAAATGTATAATTTAATATATTTACCGAAATAAATGTGCCACTCCAGATCCTTGTTTTAACTTTCACAAAGTAGTTGCTGTTAACATCAGTGTCTTTAAGGATGCATTTCATATACTCGCATTTTGCATTCTTGCAGTCCTGTCAGTAAAAAAAAAACATAAATAAAAGGAAATCACCACACAACTCTACATTTCTGTGATACCACTATTTCAAATTACTTTTTTAAATTGTTTTATAAAAAAATATAAAGATATATTAATCATGCATCAAGTCACAAATACACAAGAATATGATAACACTGATTTGCAAAATATTTAATTATTAGTTATTCTAATATGTATTGAGAAATATATGTAAGTCTGCAAGTATAGATTTGTGCATAACTAGCTTCACTATGATAAAAGTGAAATACTACATGAGAAACATCTAAGAATCATCTAAAGTTGACATATATGAAGAGAAAAATATGCAAAGAAAGACGTGACTGACCAGTTTCTCCATGCCTCTGAGGCTCTCCTCAGAGAAGGACACTTTGTGGCTCTTTACACCGATCTTCAGAGGATCAACCAGGTTGCTGGAATCACAGCTGACAGAACCTCCCTACAGGTGGAGAAGCCTTGGGTCATTTATTCTATAGATGTCACCCTCATACGGCAAAAGTTAAAGAAAAAAACACAGCCTGACTTAGGAAATATGAATTTGTAGGGGCTAGGTAACCAATCAAACTTAGTACTCAGTACTGATATGATACATTGGCTGTCAACTAGGACATTTCTGAAGTAAAACTCTTTAAAATATTGCTGGTAACTGAATACTCACTGCTTGTGTGTCCACACTGGTAACATAGAGGAGTTTATTTCCACCTTTAGAGGTCACTGGCACAGCAATGGTAAGATACAGGAGGCTGACGGGGAAGTTACCTGTTGAAACCTTCCAATACAGTTTGTTTCATAAATATTTTTTTAAAAATCAAAATAAAGAGAAATGAGATGATGATATTTTAAGAAACGGTTTCATTTATTGCACCTCAACTGTGAAGTTAAACTCTGGGCCGATGTCATCTAGATTTTTCACCGTTGTTATCACTGGGATGGTAGAATCTGCCACGTAGAAATTGATATTTGACTGCCTGAATCAAAGAGAGCATAAAAATAAACACTTTAATGCATTTGTCATCGTCAACTGTCAATCACAGCATGACTAAAATGAGAAAGAAAATTATGTGAAGGTAACAAAAAAGTAAAATCACCTGGATAAAATAATCCCTGCATCATATCGAACAGGGATGGATATATCAACATTGTTGTCTTCAGGTCTTTCCTCTTTACTATCACTGTAAAGAAAAAAGGTACAGAACATTATGTCAATCGTTTCAATGAAGTGTCACAAACGTTTATTGAATTTCTAATGGACTCACTGTACCTCTTGGCCTCGAATTCCACTTTGGCTTGGTTTTGCAACTGATCAAGATTGTAATCAAAATTGAGCTGGAATTTCACCTGTAATGAAATAACATGATGTTTTGAAACCAGCTTAAAATTATTCACGAGTAAACACGTTTCTTTTTCTTGCACTTACCTCTTCATTTTGTTTTAATGCTGGGTATCCCACTTGGCAAGTGACAGTTTGTGTTTGTGTTGAGGTGCATTTGACTCCATCCGTCTGTAAATGTATAATTCAGAATAGTACTATTAGTAGTATTAATACACTTTATGCTTCTAATTAACTGTTTTGCTAAATGTAAAAAAAATTGTTAAATTATTCTATGATGAAGCATTTTTTCAAGTGTATTGTAATTTGGTGTCCATGTTAAATTCAAGGATGAGTACGAGACGTTTTTTAAAATTGGCATCATGTCAACATAAAAAGCTTTCAGTTAAGACTTTTTCACTCACGGCAGGAAAGACGGAGGAGTAGTAGAGGTTGCTGGAGTACGTCGCCAAGACCTGAGTGTTGTAAGCGTTCTCCTTTTTGTTCTTCACAACAACTTCAAACGACAGTTCTCGGCTATTTGCGCTGACCAGAACGGGATCTGAGCTGCAACACAAGAGCTCAGATTACTTTACTCTGCATTCACGTGATTTCATTTGTGTATGTCACAGATTAAAGGAGCTGTGTGTGATCAAATGTGCTTGAATGTCGGACAGTACTTTAAAAAGTGGAGTACAGTCTTAGTAAACTCCTTCTTTATATCCTTTCATCTGAGTTCATTTACTGAGCACGTATCACCCAAACTTTGTAAGTTTATAAGTCAAACACAACTTTTTAATGGGCTATGAAGTTACCGTATAAACTGGAAAACTCTAATTTGTTGCTATTAGCAATTAAGGCAGACTCATAAAACAGAGAAAATAGAAAATGGTGTAATGGTTGTTAGTAGTTACCAGGACCTAACATCAAATAGATGATCAAACATTTTGCCAAATTTGGTCTAATCGTCAAACAATTCTTTCTTCTACGTTATATAAATGTGTACACTACTAGGCTTTGAGGATGGTACTGTATACACGTGATGGAAGCAGTGTAATTGCTGAGAATTGAGAGTTGCACAAGCAACCTCACAGATGTCATCAGTCTCTGACATGCCTAACGTCCTCTTTTTTTAACCGATCTCTGCCCACTGCTAACCACTGAGCAGAGCACTGACAAAAACACAACCAAAACTGTTCTAACTGGCAGCAATTCTACCACTACTGCTTATATTAAGAAGCAGATTGAGAACGTTGGTCTTCAGGGCCTTTAAGATAAAAGCTAATTTCACAAATGACTCATAGTAAAGAAAGACACAGCCTCGTCCAGGCTTGTTCAGTCACACTGTATCATTTAAACATTCAACAACAACAGAATTCTTTATCCTGAGGAATCCATCACACATCAAGTGAATTCATAAAACATCTTGTCTTTACTTCCAAACTGTATACCGTACATCTGATACTGTGTATTGTACATTCTCACCTGGATGCCTTTGTGTCTGTCTTCACAGTCAGCACCAGATCACTGACACACACGTCATCAGAGCCACAGTCTTTTGTAAAGGGGATCTGAAACAATAACAGAGCAGGACGCTGTCTTCAAAGGCTGTATTTTCAATAGATACCTATTCTCCTATAATCTTGATAGCTTTGGAATAACACAGCATGAATGGCATGTATTATATTTCTACTGTATTGGATGAACTTTAATCTTGTTATTGGAAAAACACATAGGGTGTTAATCTGAGAACTTGCGTGACTTAGTGAAACATTCAAGTTTTAAAGGCCAGTAATCATCACAAACACACACCATGTCATTTTAGATGACTGTACAAACACCTCTGCAAAATAACAACTACGTCACCTGATCTGTTTCCTGTAGATCTTTGAAGACCAAAAGATAAAAAAACAATTAACACAGATTTAATTTGGTTTATCAGTCACTTACAAAGAACTCCCAGGCACTTGGAGAAAACATATCAAGGACGGGGTTCACATCTGCATTCTGCTGCTGGATTTCTACTTTCAGACTGAGGGAATTGACAAAGTCCGGTGTCTCCTGTAGAAGGAACCATATATGGAAAAATCAGGAGATCATTTTCAAAATATTTAATGCCTATGTTTAAAAAACAAATATGAAGTGATATCTCTACAAGCCTTTTCAACCATTACCTGAACATAAACCTGGTAGTCTCGGCACAGGGGCGTGGATGATATTTTAGCCTTTTCTGTGAAGAAGCGTTCATTGTTTTTAGTGAACAGTCCTCTTGACGTCACTCGTGAAGCCTGCAAGTCAGCGTCCAGAGTCAAGGTGTAGGATATATCTAAAAAAAGAAAAATTGTATGGTATATGACAAACTCTTTGACACCTGAGTACAATCAATTTTTTCTTGAAAATGATTAAGATGGGATTTTAATACCTTTAAGCAATTGTGCAACATTTTTAGGAAATGGCTCTGCTTCCTTGTCGAGAGTTAGCTGTGAAGATTGATACCACTTTCATGTCTGTACGCCAGAAATATGAGGCTACAAACAGGAAGCCAATTAGCTTAGCTTAGCATAAAGACTGGAAACACGGGAGAAACAGTTAGCCTGGCTCTGTCCAAACAATGGTAACAAATCCACCTACCAGCAAACTGCAACTTGTTATTTTTATACTGAGCTTTAGAGGTGCTGGTAGGTGGATTTGTCTTCGGTCAGAGTTAGGCTAGCTGTTTTCCCTAAGCTAACCAGCTGACTATAGCTTCACATTTACCGTACAGACATGAGAGTGGTATTGCTTTTATCATTTAACTCTCGGCAAGAACACAGATAAGCGTATTTCCCCAAATGCTGAACTATTGCTTTAAGTATCAGAAATCTACGCATTCTCAGGAACACTAACATGTTTTCAGATTTACCAATGGGTCCAACAGGGTTCTTAGGCCTGAATCCAGCACTGAAACAGAGGTTGGTGGTCAAACATGAAAGCTTGCGTCCGTTAATGTCACAGGGTTTGTTGAAAATGTTGATTTTATCAGGGTTGAAAGAAGCTTTAGCTGTGACAGACGCCACACCTCGGGACCTGAAAACAAAGTGCAATTTTAAAATGTTACCAGACTTGCTGATTCTATAAATAATCGGTTAATTTACTGAACATTATAACCATAATTTACTCAATGTTTAATCATTCACAGTTTATTACAGGTTATCTTCATAGTTTCCAAATACTGTAATGGTTAAACTTACCAGAGCTGCACCACTTTGCCGTATGCACCAATGGAGATGTCAGGGACTGTATCATCATTCAGATCTGTGAAGCTATCCAGGGACCTTCCAAAATACTGCAACTGAGGATCCAGTTTGGAGCCAAAGATTCTCTGAAAAAGATGCGTTTAATGATCTAAATAATATTTAATTCATCATATGAGACAAACATTTACAGGACCAACTAAAACAAAATAATTCCAGTCAGATACTAAATATGAACGTTTCTCTCCTTACCTGTGAGAACTGTTTGTTTAATGTCTTCTTATCCCCGTTGTAGATGTAGATGACACCTTTTTCCTTGTCTTCTAGTGGGGCTCCAACTACAACATCACTGTAGCCATCGAGGTCGAGGTCAGGAACGGCAGAGATGGCCATCCCAAAACGTGCGTTCTCAGTTGGGGGTGGACCACTGAGGAATCCCTGCTCGTTCAGTATGCCCTTCAGATAATAAGACAGAGAAAGTATTCGGCTGGTGGAGCTAAACGTCATGCTAACAGTTCCTTTTAGTTTAAAGAACTATATATACAAAACTATAAATGAAATCCAGATGTCTTTTATTTTACGAGAAAAGCTTTGGCTGTTTTCAATTTCAGAAATGAAATATATCAGCTTTGAGAATACCTATTTGTCTTTTCACCCACTTTTCGTACCAAGCAGAACTTAAAGACTTTCTAAATCATGTAAGGAAAAGTAGCAATGCAAAACCTCTTTTCACTTGCTGTCTATCTTTATTCCTCAGTGTGAAAATTATGATTATTTCCTTGTTAATTGTTTGTCAGGAAATCTTGTCTACTATAAAAGTGATATTTTACCTTGGTGACAGAAAAGACGTAGACCCTGCCTTCTTCTCTCTTCAGTTCGCTCATGAACATGGGCGCACTGACCAGCAAGAGGTCCGTCACCCCGTCTCTGTCCACGTCCAGGGAGCACAGGATGCTTCCAAAGTATGACCCAATCTAGGACAACAGGCTGTTGTTTTAGTTTGTTTGTCAGGCTACACACAGTTAGCTCCTGGGGAAATGTGAGTACAATATCTTCTAATGTCAGCACCTGTTTTCCTCTTTCTGAATCAATGATAGCGGATTGCTTCTGAGCGTTGACGGTGTAGACAATAACTTGCCCAGAGTGGTTGGAGCGAGGTGCACCAGCCACAAAGTATTCTGTAGATCCATCGCTCAGTGTCGTGACAGAGTAACCTGGAAATGATCACAAGTAACACATTTAGTTGACATCTGAACATGGGACATTTTCTTACTTAGACAGTGGTTTAACATAACTAAGTACATTTGCTCAAATACTGTACTTAAGAACATGCATAGTAAATAAATGTTGCTGTAACTGTACTCCAGTTTCTGCTCAAAAACACCACAGATATTTATCACCTATAGACGTTTGTTGTGAAGGGAACTTTATTTTGAAACCCAGTCTGTCAGACGCTTTTGCCCAAGGCCTGAGGATAACCACTATGGCTGCCAAAGCTGCAGCTGCAGTGTTTACACAGAATATAAACCAGCTCAGACAAAACGTTTGATAGCAGCCATCCTAAACTTCCATTCCTATATTGTTTCATGCAAAGATTTAAAGTAACAGAATCAAAACTAATAATACAGTTGGTCAAGTAAAAGCGAAAGGAGTGATGCCTGCAAGCTGGTCCAGGCCGACAACTTGAGCTGCGTTGCGTCTGCATGACATGCTTCATTCTCCTCAACCATCTACCAAGCACACCCTCCCAATTCTATTTAAGCTGTAAACATTTCCCATCTCTCCCTCTGCCTGTCAATGCCACTGCTGCCCTGCATCAGTATTGCTGCCTATTCTTTCAGCCCCACCACCACCCCAGTATCTAAGGGCGAGCTCTGGCTGGGGGCTTTAAGATATTTGCTCATCACTCCCCAAACCTCGATGTAAACATATCTGCGGGGAGTGATGAGGTCGGAGCCTAGACGCCAAACTGGAACGACGTTCTGCTGCAATAATAAACATTTCAAACATGAGTTGTCTGACTGAACTGTTAATTCATACCCAGTAATGAGCTGTGGTTCCTGTCTTGAAGCGTTCCTTCAAACGCTGAGAAAGGGAGAATGTCCACTATTGACCCTTTTTGATGGACGACAGTCCCGCTCCAAGCGTAGGCTCCCACTGCTCCCAGCATCATCACGTCCTTAAACAGCACAGGCCAAAGAGCAGTCAACAGACACCATAAACATTCTGTGGTAGATCAGCTTTATTGTCACATTTATTTATAGCTTTGATTGCGGAAACTGGTGGTCAGTGGTGCATATGTTTGTAGGTGCAGCAATCACACTGTGTGTCAGTGTTTTTCCATTGTTGACTCTGTAGTGTCACAGAATCACTGTATGTCATGGGTGACATTTTAGAGTATTGTGCTAGTTTTACTTTTTTCCTTGCAAGCAGACGGTTATTGCTGTTGTGATAACTTTCCAGTTTTATAAAATTCTCTCTCAAAGAAGTACAAACCCATGTGCAATACCTTGACATCCAAAAAGCCTTCAAACTGGATTTCCTCATATTTCATACATATCCACAGTAACGCTCAAGTTAAAGTGGAAATAACAGCCACGTGTGAACACAACTGATAGAAAGTGATTTTAGAGGGTTTAGAGGTGTACGCTCAGTACCTGTTGGCTGGAGTAGTGAGCGCTGAATCCCACCTGGGACATCTCCATCTTGAAGTTATCGTCCCCTTTTCCAGTGCCTTGTGGGAACAGAGTAAACAACAGAATCAAGAACAGGGGAGCAGATCAGGAAACAGACAAAGTGCAAGATGTGTAACAAAAACAATATGCACCTTCAATGCTGAAGATGCGGTTCCCCAATGTTCCAGCGATGGTGGAGAGGGCCGCCTCTTCAGACACATTGAAGAAGTACTTCTCCGTGGGTAAACTGGCAATGGATTTGATTTCTTTTAAAAGGTTATCTGTGTTTATGTTGTTTCTTATGTAATAACCCAGCACCTAGGGGGACAAAAAGGAAACACCTCAAAATCTGGATTGCAAAGAGAAAAAAGAGGTCTAGGTAATAACACTGGCACATGAAAACAAAATCAAATTAATAAGAAACGCAAATATAAGAATTTAACAAAGCTGCCCAATGCTATGCAATCGGCAGACATCACATCTTGAGGCCCATTCACATATCACACAATTATAACTATAAAGATAACTGAACTATAAACTATAACTCTCAACTATAAAATTGCTCTAAGCAGTTAAAAGCCATGCACATTTATAACTAAAGATATATTTCTGGTTCCATCTCAACTTCTATGCACACAGAGAGAATGAGCTTTTAACTAAAAAAGGCTTATGTGAAAGATTAATGTTAAAATAAGTTGTGATTAACAACTTCCATCCATTTTCTAAATGCAGAACCCTTTAATGAAACCCGACAGTGGAACTCAAAGATTAAAGTCAGGGAAATGCAGCATAAATCAGTGACTCAGTCCATCCAATAGGAATCTAATCATTGATGTAGATTTCTTTTCTGAACAGAAAACTTAACACTACCATTAGCCTACTGTATACATGACACGATGGGAGTTAATGGCTGACCATCACTTACAGCAATACCGAAGCGGGTGATGCCTTGTTTCTCACACTGGGTAATGACGGTTTGGGTTAGAGCAAAGTCGTGAGACTCCCCATCAGTGACGACCACCATCACCTTGGCAGCGCCTGGTCGAGCGCCGTTACTTTGGTGGAACCCCTCCTGACTGAAGAGAGCAGACACAATGGACACTTCTGTTAAACTTCAACATCAAAATAGGAATTCAGTTCTAATCATGTGATAATTAAACAGATAATCAGACAAGACAGACCAATCAAGTAATCAAACATGTAAGCAAATAAATAAACAAATATATATATGCATAAAAGACAACACCAACCTGGCATATTGGATTGCATGGAAGGTATTGGTAGATATGCCATACATCTGTGTGATTCTGGACGCTGCAGCCATCACCGTATTTTTAGTTTTATACTGGTTCAGTTTGAATTCAAACTTGGGGTTAACGGCATACTGAATGACGCTGACCTGGCATGAGAATAAAGGGTGTGATAAAGCACAGAAAGCTGTCAGTAATGAGCACAAGACAGACTCGAGATTATCCCCTGCTTCATCTCTGCTTAAATTCCCTGTTACGGCTGATGAAACATGATGTCACCTGTGTGGTTTTGGGCCCGATGTCAAGCGCAGGTATTAATTTCTGGAGGAAATCCTTCATTGGTTCCCAAGGATAAATGCTATTGGAGCCATCCAGAACAATCACAATGTCCATAGGCCCTCCACATG
Organism: Nannoperca australis; assembly: GCA_036023655.1. Classification (NCBI taxonomy): domain Eukaryota; kingdom Metazoa; phylum Chordata; class Actinopteri; order Centrarchiformes; family Percichthyidae; genus Nannoperca; species Nannoperca australis. Next base: position 9,388 of record JAVQJD010104915.1, read on the forward strand.
CTAGAAATGTCATGAGAGAAGACATATAACAAATACTGAAGTGAATTCATACCTTCACATTACTGCTGACCATTTTCTGAAGCATGATGAATGAATGATGTGAATGTTTAATTTCTACCTTCTGTGCAGCCACTGGTTTCAGTTCATGCCAATCTAAAAATAAATGTTCGAAATTTGCCTGAGCTAGGTAGTATACTGCAGTCATCTGTTAGTTGCCTTTTTTCATTTGTTAAAATGACGTGGTTAAACCCGCTGCAAGCACAGACTGGTTTTGTTGGTTGGTTTAAAAAGGCTCAGATCATCAAGAATTAAAAGTAGCTGATAGGGTAGTGTTCTGACGAGCGATGTCGTTAAAAATCAAACCCAAAAGACAAATAATACCTGAATAATTCAAACGTGGCCATGTCTTGCTTCACAAATGTTGCTGTTTGTAAGCTAAAACTCTAAAATCTATGATGTTACAGCTTCCTGTAAGCAAAATGGTCCCTGACAGCTTTACCATGTAATGACCTAACATTATAACATACCATATTTTAATGGTGATGGATTTATACAATTGTTATATGAACTGAAACCTGTCCTGAAAGATATCTAACTACACACAGCTCAAAAAATCCGTAATCATATGAAAAGATGTCAGATCGTACTCTGGACAGCAGGAGAGAAGGCAGGTTGAGGCTGAAAGAGGGGGTTCATTTGTGCACATATTCCTGGGTAGAAGTCCTGATTGCCACACTGCTGTCCCCAAAGAGGGCCGCACATCTGTATGAGATGACCACAGAAGAAAAGACAAGAGACTTTATGCAAAGTTTGCCACTGCCTTTAAAAGCTCCCAGTAATCTCTAATGTCTCAGTTTAGTAGTGAATTAAACTGTTGTTAATTGTAAATTTGAGTAAACTAATATTGAAGGGTTGTTGGTTGTAAATAACAAGAAAGTGAAACCTGCAACAGAAGTCATGCACACTGGCACTACTTCATGCTGAAGCAATGCATTTACACATGCCACCAATACACTTCCTTCCACGTAAAAATAACATTTTATGTAAATTTGATAGGAAATCATGACACAACCGTTGATGGCAAGTCCCTGTCTCAAGTGTGTTAAATTACCAAATGCAAAGACAAGAAGAAATATGTACTGTTGAGTAAAGCAGATTACAAAGCAAAGCTCTTATCTGCTAATCTAGCATCTTTTAGGTGAAAAACCACACACACACACACACACACACACACACACACCATCAAACCATTGATGGCAGGCATCCGGGTAAGAGTCAAACCCAGGCACATGTTGTCGTTGACATTTTTAACATCTGGAATATTAACAGAACCTGTGGATAAAGACAACATTACATTAAAGTTCAGATAGTAGTAAATATGTATATATTTATACAATAAGTACAATTATCATAAGTACAAAGTATGAATAAAATATATGCTTTGCTGTAATACACTGCTATTATTTGTATATATTTTGTCTGGAGACAACCTGGATAACGCATCTTTTCAGTTCTGTTTAGGCATTTTAAGAACACGGCCAATGTTTGGTAGAGAGGTCAAAGGTGAAACAATAAAATACCAAACCTTACCTTGAAGATTGAGCTTGTCACAGCTGTTTATGGGCCCTGAGACTGGACACTTGTAAACATCCCCCATCCTGTTTCGACTGAAACCACTCCATGGAGCGCTAACCAGGAGCCTGCAGAAAGCAACAATATTCATCTCTTCCCCCACTCTCATAAACATGCGCCATAAGTGTCATCTCTGAATGTTTCAGTGTACAGGGTGTAACCAGCTGTACATAGAGTATATGAATGAGACCCGGGCAAATTATTTGAAAATGGTTACAGAATGTCTATCTATAGATGTTAACTTGTTGTATTAAAACAATCTATAGAAATGTTATTACTTATAGTAGTAGTATGCCAAAATAACATAGCAACAATACTTCACTGCAGTAGCCTCTGGCACAATTGTGATACAAAAAAAACAAGTGCCAACGAGTTAATCGTATCAATCTTCTAACTTTCAATGAAAAAGCAAACAAGAATCTACAAGTTCAGACAGATAATGCCCACTTCGTCCCCACATCACAGCATCCAGGTGCTGCTTGCTGTTGTTGAAGCTGTCTAAATCTAAACCCAAAACCACTTAGTCCCAATATTGCTATAAGGCTGACCCAAAATTCTACAAACCTTCAATACAGTGTCATTTTCCCACAGTGTCAAACAAGGCACAAGAAGAGGGACACATCATTCTACTTTAAAAGTTAGAGGACAGGAAACAGGATGTGTCACTCATGGATACTAAAGTGGAATACACAGTCAGAGACCACTATCAGATACTGTGCACTTCCCACAAGTTACACAAACGGGACACTCCTCCAGACAGTGAGTTGCTCTATGAGACTGTGACTCAGAGCCTGAGACACTTAGTTACTGATTAACAAAATCTTACAAATGATTACGGCAAAATGTAAGAAGGTGCTTTAAACGTGGCAGGATACAGATTGTAGCAATTCAGACAAAACTGAGCACCTAGGGTTTTTCCACATAAAAAATCCACAATTTTGCAGGAATTTACCCATGGATGGAGTAAAACAGAGTAGAGCTAAATCAATTACATTAGATTTAACTCCTAAATGTTGTTTCGTATAAGTATCGGCCCTTTTTAAAAAAAACAGAATCGGTTGCGCTATGCTTATCAACTGCTATAAGTGGAAAAAACATACATTTTCCTGTTGGAGGACTTTGGGATGGCTGTACTTGGCACATCGGTGGGTTAACATGTTCACATTATCTGGTACCAACAGCAGGGGGTTAGTGGTGGTGGTTTAACAGTGTGGATAGCTGTTTACATGCCACACAATACCTAGACATTGCTGAAAAGCAACAGGCCTTCATTTGCCAAATGGATACTTCTCCAAATTGCATCAGTTCAAAGATGAATAAATATTACAGTTGGTGTACATTAACAACCATTTCCACCCTGTAGACCATCTTTGGGATTAGGCACATGGATGTTTTTTGTCATGTTTAAAACTCAGCATGGACCTAGAGAGATCCCTGTGAAACACATCAGGCAGCTTGTTGAACCTGGAATCCAGCCTGTTTTAGTGTACAGGCTTTTACAGACAGTATATACAAAAGTGGCCCACTGACTATCTGCACTTTCTTTGCTCTACAGTAAACTGCTCTCTGCTTGATGTTTATATACTGTGGGGATGTCATTGTCTTTATCACCTCTATTGCTATTTCAAAGACGCTGCAAAGAAATAAATGGTTTGTGACGGAAACATGGATAAAAGCAATGCAGTCTAACGGCTCATTTCATTTAACACAATCCTTAAGTGACGGCTTGAATTCATACCATTTGCCTTCATGGTTTGTCGCCTGTTGGACTGTGTAGCCAAACTCTTCCGCAGCTGGTCCGCTGAAAATCTTGGCACCTGCAGTGCCGACGTTGAAGGACTGCGAGTGCCAGATTCTGTCAGCTGGTGGAGGAGAAAGACAGTGACACAGGACCTCAATAAGTTCACACAGTTCTATTTATGACCCTGTCAAAGCTTCCAATAATATTAGTTATTTTGCAGTTTTGTGTCTGTATATCTACACTTTTTACACTAAACTGTTATCAGGCCTCCAAATGCTTCCTGAGAGAGGATTTATGTTTTATCATCCTGACTTCCTCTTTTGAGGAGGTTGGTGTTTTTTGTAGCTGAATCATCTACGTTTTAAAAACCACATCTGCTTGAGTCAACATGAAAACAAAAAGACCGGCTGAAAGTGCTTCACACTACATTCATACTGTTCATGAAGTACTGATGATTGCGTTAATTAAAATTGCTGAACTGTGTGTTTCTCCATAGACATAATCCACCTCCAAACACACCCCACTGAACCCCCTCAGGACATGGAATTTGCTTATCTACGAGTGAGTCTTGTTGCAGTGACAGACTCACAAGCCCATGCAGGCAGAGCTCAGCTAACAGCCTGTCTTCCCCTCAATCAGCAGGCAGAGGAATGTGGATGGGTTCTGGATTCAGGAGACCCGTGGCAGCACAGCTTTTTTTTTTTTTTTTTTGGGGGGGCCACGCCTGTTTACCTGCAGCACAAAGTGGCACGTTGCCTCCTCTTTGGGGCTCTGCAAACCCCATAACATATTCATAGTTCCTTTCATTTCAGAAACGGTGGATTGTGAATACAGGAGAATAATTCAAAGTTTCTGTCTGGCTGCAGCTTGAAAGCTACCACAGGCTGTAGAGCAGACACCGAGCAACACACATTATTTGACTTTTCTCCGCTATAAGCCCTGATGATCCAACGTAAAACACCAATCCTGATCCATTTGAACGCCGCGGGATGATGTGATAGCTGAATTCAAAACATTTAGGCACTTCCAGGCGGATTCATTCAGCATCCTAACGGACACGTGCTGCTCTTTAGGTGTGTTAAAAGTGCAAGAAAACCTTTAACAATCCCATTCAGGACTATAACTAACGATCAAAAGAACTTTATTTTAAAAAATGATATTTAAACCCTCGCTATTCGTGGCCAGACTATTTGGATCTTCTCACTCTGGGTGAGTGGACGGCGTTGCATAACGGTGAAAACAAGTTCAGTACTTACTAATGACTAGTACAAAGAAGAAGATGCTCCCCCAGAAGAACTCCATCGTCGTCGTTATTCCATTTGAATGAGGTGATTAAATGAAGCCGCCGCACTTGTCAAAGATTGTGGCTCCGCAACGCGCCACAGTCAGCGGTGACGCACCCGACAGACCTTCTAAATAAGGACTACTTGTGTTATCTTCCTGTTACCTGCCGATGCAAACTTTGACCCAAGTCATTGTAGAAGGGTGTGAAATGAAGTCTCTCAATAAAGTGTGACCGGGTGAAGGCTGTCTCTTCTGTCCAGTCGTGAGCTGCCAGAAGAGAAAAAAGAGCCTCAGAAAGTTGATGAGTCCCAAGTTACGTCATGCTTTAAAGATATACGATGAAATCTTAAAAAATAAGTTCAAATGGAAGCGAATGTTAGATAATAGATAATAAAACCGAAATGTCAGTGTTGAAAACAAGTCCACACCCATCGGCCTTCATCTAAATCTCTTGTGATCGTGCCTCCAGACCCACATCATGAGTGGACAAACAACGCCTAAATCAACACGTCAAATACAAATAAACAGCATCAATTAGCAGTTTGGGACTCGTCTCATCTCTCGTCGTCCTGAACCCTATAATTTCTATGTGAATGAAGAAACATACAGTATCAAGAACCTATAAACTGAAGCCCAAACAATACAAAGTCTATTATGAGAAACGACCAAACCCTTTTTTGGTTTGATGCACAGTGATGCAAGAGCTTTCATTGGACCATGTAGGCAGTGTTAATGGGGAGGATGGTGAAAGAGTTGAAAGACATTTCACAAGTGGTTTCATTCCAAAAAGCCATTCTGGAAAGAATGTTAGCTGGTGCTTTAATACCCACACAGATAATTACATCGTTTGATGTCATATTGTGTTGTGAGCAAATAACTCCAGATGTAGTTACTGTAATTAACAATTTCAATGTCATCATTAAAGGGAAGCTGCGTTGAATTTATGCAAGTGACTTTTAGTAGTCACTGGACGTAGGACTCAGCCTTTGAAAACTGTTGCGTGATGTCTTCTGTGGCTCTTGAGGAAGTCTGACCAAATAACCCTGATGACATCATCTCGGCTGCAGATTTTTAACAGAAAGCTGCTTTGTGAACTGGGGTTGTGGAATTTAAAACGTGTATGTTTGCCAGGCAGGGAGGGTCAAATGAAGAGATGCGTTTGATTGCGTTATGGGAAGTGTAGGATCTGGCGTTTTTTGAGCTTGACACTTACAAGGGACTAAAAGTCAGGATATCTCAGCCATTTAAAGTCAGGCTCAGTTAAAGTCAGGCTGTCTTTTGCAGGGACATTATGATCACAGTTACACCTGGAAGCAGCCAAGCACAACCCCAGATCTGTTTGCCACTGCTCTTTTAGATTGATCTTGTCAGCCTTTCAGTCAAAAGGCTGCTTCTCTAACCAATAAACCACCACTGCCAAACACTTTAAAAGGATGCGGATGTCGTGGACATTTTCCTTATTTCCATTGGAGAAGTGAGCAAATAAATGATGATTCATCAAGTCGTTGTCTTTTGATTATTTTAATAAAGCAAATAATAAAGCAACTAACTAAAGCAAAATAAAGCAAGTAATAATAAAAAGAAAGAAAGAAAAGTAAAGAGAAGTAAAGTGAAAACACCAAGTGGAGGTCCACGAACTGTTTTCACTGAGCAGGCCTAATTCACTGAAAGTAATCCCACTGAAAGAAATTCACA
>JAVQJD010104917.1:0-33074 GCA_036023655.1 Nannoperca australis
TGTTGCGCTCAGCTGACTGCAAGTGAAAGTACCTCCAGAGCGAACAGAAACACCAAAAACCTCTCCACCAGCACATTTGTGGAGGCCACGACTCCAACAAGTCAACACCAAACAAAAAAACCCATAAGTAAAAAGTTAAATAACAAAAAGATTTAAAAGAGCAAGTAAGACGAGCGGAGCGACCTTATCGGGCAGCACGCACTTACAAGCGCATGCGCACACCATGAAGTTTGACCTTAAACTAAATCCAAGCCCAATCTCACAAATGCTCCTCAAAGAAGTGAAGACTGGCCAAACTGACCTCACTGAAGAATGAAAACTCACTCTGGCTCTCATTTGGCAGACGGACTTAAAGAGGCTTTTTTTTACCTTCGCAAAAGATACAAACACTTTAGTGTTTTGATGAGTTTTGATCAGAGTTTTAACAAGAAACATTTCGTGCATCTTTTCCTGCTTTCATATCACATTATCTCACATCTTTTAAAAGATGCACTCATCCACCACAAAGACAACAAACGTGGTGACTGTCATCATGCACTTACATGAAAGTAAATAACTCAATAGCTTCTATTCATGCTCCAAAAAACATTGCAGAAGTACAAAGACAACAAGTTCCTCTACCACAATTCATTCTTCCTCTAATTCAACACCTTTTTGCCTGAAACTTCATACTTGGACTTTGGGACCTAAAGTTGAAGTTAAAAACTCCAACTTTGATTATGAAACAAAGCATGCACATCACAAATGCCTCTGTACTGTGTTTGCTTTATTGTTGCTGCCAAAGTACAAAGTAGAGAACCTGAACTCCCTCTTTAGCACATTGCCAGGTTTGCATTTGCACTTGACTACGCTTTTCATTTTGTTTATGAGGAGGATTCCTCTGCATGTGATGTCAGTGTTTCTTTAAGGTAAGAATAGCTTTGTGTTTACATCCAGTACAGCTTTGTACCGTTAGGTTGCTCGCAGTACGCAGCATGGGCGTTAACAGAGACCCTCTGCCGCCAAACAACACTCCTCTCAAAATCCTGACACCTAACCCTTGTGTGTGTTTACTCACGCAACTGTTAAACATTTACATACCCATCCAAACAGTGTCAGAGGGAAAACCGCATCATCCCGCTCTGTTTTACATTAGCATGCAGCCGAGCAGTTTGCCTCTTCCTCCAAGGGGGAGGAAAAAGTCCCAAAACATCCATAGTAATCAATCTGATGAAACCAAACAGCAGTACACACAGAAGACACAGGAGTAAACAACTTTTAACACAGCTGGGTTGAAGTCTCATCTCCACGAGGAGTGAATGACTCCATGTTTCACTAACATTTTGTCTTTTAGTTTAAGCTCCAAACCGCAAACAACTGTGTGCTGAGCATCTCTGAGTTTGTTTTATGAGCAGGGACAAAGGAATATTTCTCTAAATAATTTCTCATAAATGTTTAATAAACGCTTTCTATTCAGAATAATTGAATTGTTTCCAAACTCATGTGGTGCTATTTATAATCCATATAAGCTACTTACAGTACATACTTGTACCACATAAACTGTTTGTACAAGCAAGTGCACAGACAAAAGTCATACGTGGAAATACAAGCCTCCCGGCCTTCATTTTAACAAGTCTCACTTTTTTAATGGCTATATCCTGGTGTTAAATATCAGTAATGTGTTTTCCCTGGCTGTCACGACGGTTGGACATAAACATGCTATTCTTCCTTTACCTATAATTGTTCTATTAATAACACCTATAATGTCTGAGTCTCGTTCTGCATGGAAGGGTGCAGCAGTATTTATTGTGTGCAAACGCAACCTGTTTCCAGCTGCCACACATTGTTAATCTCTGGCTACACCTCTGCCATTCACAGCCCATTTAGGTCAGACTCTCTTAGCGCCTGGCAGTCAAAGGGCAGGCTGCCACTGCTGCCACTGATGTCCCTTGTGGTCGGGGGCGCCACTGCAAATCTGGGGCCACACCTTTCTGACAAGACGTAACGCCAGGTCCTGCCGCCTGACACGTCTGACTGACTACTTCACCTCAACTCTGTTGCCTCTGCCCCCTCAACCTCCATCCCAGACTTTAAAGTATTACACAACTCTCAAATACACCCACACATTCCTTATATTGTGGTGTTCCTTGTCTTTCATGGGCAAAAGCCACATGGACCACCTGAAGTGGCAATCAAAAGAGTTGGGTCCTAGAAGTCAGACCTGAATCCGGCCTGTACCCGCTGATCCCGACTGGAAAATGACAAATTTGAGACTCAAACTCAGCACAAGATTGGAAGCTATATTTTTGTTGTAGTTCAACCATTACTGACTGTTAACTAGCCTGTAGGCAGGGCATTGCCTACAGGCTAGGTCTCCTTCAATCAGATTTTTTGTCTGTACTTGTGCTCTTAATGGACTTATAAAACGTCATCAGACACCGCGCAAAAACGGTTCCAATTTGAATAGTAAGTTCAACAGTACAATGTGTAGTGATTATTACAGCAGAAGTTGTTTGTCACTTAGGGACACTTCACCCCAGACCTACGAAATAATGTCATGTTTATAGCCCACCCCAACACCCTCACACACACACACACACACTTCACCCCAACATATAAATACAGACATCAACAGTGGGGACATTATGGATTATGAAAGCTTGAAAGCGTGCAACTGTCAGTAGTAGTAGAAGTAGAAAGCTGTGGGTTTATATCTACATGCAACACATTGCGCTCATGGACACAGATGATTTGCAAAGTCAGAGAAAGACACATTTCATTTGATAATAATCAAACCCAAAACTTTATGCAACACAACATCCTAAACCTGACACAAAATCCAATACTTATTTGGAAGCCATCAGATAGCAAAGATCTAGCATTAGATCTAATTTGGTTCCCACCCCTGTAACATTGTTTGGTTTGATGCTGGCTGAGATACAAATAGTGCGTTCAGAAATCTTCTCTCATCACATCACAAATAATTATGAAATAGTGATATGAAATAATGATTGAAAAGTCCTTGAACTTGATGTGAAAGGAGTGTCTCACCAGATCTTGTCCAGTATCTATCCGGTGATAGCTGAATTACTCACACATTATTATTATTCACACACATCAGCAAAGTGTTACTCTAAATCTCAGTGGATTGGTTGTGTTTCCTTGAAGAGCAACATTCTTTCCTCCCTCATTGTCTTTGTTTATATTATTATATTTATAAAAAGCTTTTGACAGAGCCAGATTTGTCTTGTTAAGCTTGTTAGAAGATATTTGCACCTTTATGACTCATCAAACCGCTAAATCCTCATATTCCCCCTATGGCTTTTTGAATAATAGGTATGTGACCCAGCTAGCACTGAGTGTGTTTCTGTTTCATGCAAAGTCAGCTTCATTGTTTGTACACTTCCACCTTAATATCTAGGATTAACTGAGGTGCTCACCCTATTTATCACACAGGGAGACGTAATGAAATTCAGAGCCTTGGTAGATGACTAAGAAGCTGGATTAAACCCCAGGCTGAAAATGGTTTACAAGAGTGAGTGGAAAGTATTTTCTTTTAAAGCACATACTAAGAAAAAAATGTTTTAAAGGTTTTGCTAAACCATCAACCATCTTAATTTATTTCACATTTCTCATGGATCATTCATTGCCTGTACCTTTAAGATTGGTGCAACGTTCAGGATTGGACACCCAAGATCAGGATTTGTGTCCTGCGTCTCATGTCCTTTTCAGTTTATGCTATTAAAACTTTTGATTGAGGTCAGGAAAAAGGTTGGGGTTTTGTTAAACATTTAAAAAGTCAATGCGTCCTGTTTCATGCTTCAAGTCTCTGTTGACTTTTTCCATTATTTAATGAAAACAAATAGCTTTTCCTGACCTTAACCAAGTGTGTTAAAGTGCCAGACAATGACCATAAATGTGAACCTTTTGCCTTTACTTTCAGTATGAACATTTTATTGTTTTGTTAATGTGAAAAGATCAGAACATAACCACACACTGTTTGTTACTTGCACTAACTTGCATGACTATGGAAAGTGAAAAAAGTGATTGACGATCGATCGATTTTCATTTCTTTGATCCAACGCACCAGTCAAAAAGTCTTGTGTTCAATAACTTTGTAGTAATGGATAATGGCTATGTTCAAAAGATGATCCTGGCGGCATTCAAACCAGCAGCCAACGTTCTTAAAATGTTTATGTGAACATAACTTCTGAAATAAAAGATCAATCAATAAGTATAATACAGTGACATTGTAGTACTGATACTATTGTCCCTGTGCCCTGTCATGTTGAGATAATTACAGCATAAATGATGAGTTATGGTAATGACACCTTGCTACCAGAACTACATAGGTGGCAGATAGTTCCTAGTACTGTTTGGTACATGTTGTTGTGATCGCTGGCTCTGGTGTGGACCTCCACAGTAAAGGAAGATAAACACTATATTTTTTGTCCCAAGTAATCTTTCTTAATGCAAGTAAATATCTAAATATCCCTTGTTTGTTGAAGCAAACAATATGAATATGAAAAAGACCCATTAAAAGGGAAGGCACAGGAGGATATTGGTGAGCAAGACCTAAACTATAATATGAAGATGTTGCTTATTTTATTGTTTGTTAAATACCTGATGGAGGTCTATGGAAACATGTTTTAGAGTGCAACACTATTGTCATTTCCTCAAGGCCCTCTGGACCAACTGTTGGATGCAACAACAGCCAAACATGCATAGTCGCAGTACATTAAATAAACAGTTAATATGTAGTGAGACACAGTCTATGCTTTCCCTGAACACTTGCTTTGTCTGTAAACTGTTGTTGCCTTTACACCTTGTGTGCCTCGTAGGGTTCACATATGATGAAGCCTCTGAGTCATCATCACTAATCTGAGCCGATATAACACCTCATATACTTTTTAGATGCTTGCTTACAAGTGAGAGCAAAGTGATAAGTGAAGAGATCTGATCCTCAGAGTCAAAATGTACCACATTCTCAATGGGGAAACAATTAGTAGGGCTTCATTTTGGTCTAAACAACACATTTATTGTTTCCTCTGCACACCAGCTGCTGCTTCCCCTGTGAGGATTCACTGGCACAACAACAAAAGAGAACATTCTCAGGTGCTTTTGCTCTTGTTAGTGGTGTTGATTACAAGGTCTGAATAACGGACAATTACAGGACATTGTGACTTTAGGCACATATGATGTGCATGTGTCAAAGTAAAAGGAGGACAGGAGCACGCTGCACAGTGTTTAATTCAGTCATATATCATGAAGCACTGTCTTTTTAAGACAGGTGAACAATGGTGGAAGAAAAGCAGTGAATGTATGGTTTCACAGGTATGTTTTTCCAAGTTTTATGGTTTTGGGGTTTTTTCAACAATGACCACACACACAAACATCTAGTAGTTATCTTCTGGTTTGCAGAAGGTGGGAAGAGAAAAAGAAGACGAGTCCAGGCTCCAGGCTTCTGTCCTCAGGGAGGTTTTTGGTATCCGTTGATAGGGCTCCCCGCCTGAGGACAGAAAATAAACTGTAAGTGAAGATGAACAAAGACAATAAACATAAGTATGTGCAAGAAGGGGGAAAAAAAAGTCCCAGTAAGTACAGTAATGGCACGTCATAAGACATCTAGATATTAAGGTTAAAACTGGCCTTCATTTGGCAAAAAGTGCATGTTTGTAGATGTGTAGGTTGCATAACAACATAACTGCTGTTCCAACAATAGTGAATAGGTTGTAACTCCTTACAAATGCACTGTGAACAAGCTATATGTAACCTACACATAAAACACGTTTCAACAGACTTAAGTCCTGTTTAACTCAGATGTTTAGATGTGTTTTGACTTGCAAATCAACAAAATATGCCTGTTTTATCTCTTTAGTAACTTAGAACGATACTCATGTCTACAGAGTGTGAATCTACGGTTGATATAAATCATGTCAAATGTGGTAATGTGTTTTATCATTGTTGTTTCCTCTACGTCTCCGGTGCTCCCCGCTCCTCCAGCTAAACATCCTTCCTCTCTCAGCTCTGCAGATACTGAAAAAAAGCACCCTGCATCATCTGCTCTCAATTAGAATAATTATCCCCAGAAATGCAGCGCAGAGCCTGTGAGAGGTGAGGGGAATGAAGCACAGAGGCTATTGGCAATCACCTCCCTCCAGTCATTATTAGTCATCTCTCTGCTGTTTTGGAAGAGGACCTGGACGGCTTGGGAGGAAGCCATGTGCAGCTGACAGACAGACAGACAGAGAAAGGGCCTGATGTGACTTCGGTGCCCAGAAAGTATCAGCGATCTCTCAAGGCTTTGGCAGCACAGCAGCTCCTCTGGGGACTGGCAGCCATCCGCACACGATTACCAGCCTTATGTTCTGTCTGTCAGGCTTCCTCTTATCCACAGACTTTAAAACACTGAACTTGTCACTGGGAGCTTTTAAAAATCCCAAATCAGCAAGAGAGCACCTTTTGGGTCTTCACCATAAAAATCCTCCAGGAGGATGAAGCATTTGAGGTCCTGTCAGGATTTGTGAACGTCTTCGAGAGGAGTTCTTTGAGGGACATTGTGGGGTTCCTGTTTGATTGCAAAATGTCTTTGCAGTTCCTGAAAGCCCTCTAACTTTTTAAAGCAGACAGACAGAAAAAATAGACTCCAGTGCCCGTGAAGTATCGGTTTTATGAATCAATGCTCTGGCAGGCCTACAAGTCCACAGGGGACTGGCAACCGTCCTCAGATGAGTATCTAAGTGTTTTGAATTTCTATTTCACCCCTGAGATTTGCACTTGTCTCTGATCCAGAGATTTTAAAAGACTGAACTGGTCACTGTAAAGGTAGAGAATCTTTTCTAAAATCCAAAGGCAGCTATAGTACTTATGTACCTAAGCCCTTAAAGATTAATTAATAAACCCTCCTATCTAAATAACCCTATTATTATATAATGAGCCTCTCAAAGCGGTTTACCCTTTAGATTAGAAGCTGCTCACTATTATTGTTACTTCCCTGTACTACTGTATGTTCACCTTCCTTCTGCTCTCTCTCCTGACTCCCCCCCCCCCTTCATCCCAACTGGTCGAGGCAGATAACGCCCACCTAGAGCCTGGTTCTGGTTCTGCTCGAGGTTTCTACCTGTTAAAATTGAGTTTTTCTTGCCATTGTGGCCTAGTGCTGCTCATGGTGGGATCGTTGGGTCTTTGTGTGTGTGGAAGTTGGTCTTGACCTGCTCCATGCGATAGAGCCCTGAGATAACTTTGTTATGATATGGCGCTATATACATAAAATTGAATTGAATTGAAAGTTCGTTTAGAAAGAGAAAGACAGTGCGCGAGAAAGTGTCACTGCAGAAACAGTCTACCTTCATAGTCCATGGCCTGTTGTTAAAGCTATTTGATGTAGCAAAGCCTGTTAACACTTAATTTATTATTGGTTATTATTATTATGTATAACAGGTTACACTTTGTTTTTGATTTACATCCATTCCAAGTAACCTAAAAATAATGTTTTGGGGCAAATTAAACATATCTTAACATGTTGTATAGCTTATATTTAAGTTGTTGGGAAGAACAGTGTTTTTGGAATAAAAACTTGGGAAGACATTTTTTTGTACGTTTTTATCCGATTCATCGATTAATCGTAGAAATAATCGACAGATTAATCAATTATCAAAATAGTTGTTAGTTGCAGCCCTAATAGTTACCTAAAAGTATTGACTCAAATGTGAAAAAGCCAAAAGTAATGAAAAATTGTTTGAAATAGATAGCAATGGATAAATGACTGAAATAGTTAGCTGTTAAAAGTAATACATGGTTGAAACGTCCCTCCTCTGCCATTACAAGATAGTAGTATAAATGCAAACTAGACCAAACTGACATTAAATTGTATGACATTGAATCATAACAATTTCACCTTTTATAGACTTCATTGTGTTAAATAATACTGAGTTTAAAATCACTTCAAATATTTGGCATTTGGAACATGATGGGTGGTGTCAATAAAGGTTCTTGAGTTTATCACCTGTAACACAAGGTTACAGGTTACATCAGACAAATAACTGGTTGGGAACCAGTTCTTTAGAGAACCTGATGCAAGACCTCTGTGCAACAAAAAGCTCTTTGTCCCAGGGTTCTTCAGTACGCATCTTTAGTGAAAAGGGTTTTGTTCAGTCGGGTTATGCTGCAGAACTTGTTCTCCGTCAGTGATGTAATAAGCTGTCAAACTAACATACCCTCATAAGCCTTTGGGGGATTTGTTGACAGTGGTTATCTGTGGCCCCTTATGGTTTCTCCTCCACTAAGCAGCCTGTTGTTACATGAAACCTCAAGAGGGCAGCAAGTTCCAGCTAATCTGAAATACATCACTCACCATCAAATTATTTCCATATTTCCGCAGGAAATGGTGGTGGCTGTGCAGTAAGGGAACATAACATGGTAAAACAGCTTAACTTTCCATTATATTTGAAGACCCTGTTCTCCAGAGTAGAGGCTGTGTTCTAGTTGTAAAGTCAGTTGCGTCCTCTTCTACATCTGCAGCCTAATCGGCGTCCTCTAGCTTCCTGTGGAAACTGGAAACTGCTGCGGTGTTCTGTTGTCGAAGCAAGATTACTGCTCACAGGGAGCAACCCAGGGAACAGACGTCAATGAAATATTATGAACTTCCTCTTCTGCTGCAGAGACAGCAGTTATAAATAGCCAGGGTTTATTTTCATGCAACACTTGTGAGATTTACTCAGCCCTGGTCTAATCTGGTCTGGGCTGAGCCTCCATGTGGGCTCTGGTTACAGGACTGCACCACAAATATGCAGCAGGATGAACCTGTGAACTACAGCTTGAACTTTCCTGCCCCACGCCCTTCAAACATGAATTTAAGTGTGGGTTTCAGTGCATCTGTGCATGCATGATGAGCACTAAGTTATGCTCCCACAATCCATCTCTCTCTCTAGTAAACAGGATTGTTGTGTGGGCCAGATCAGTATACAGGCTTATTAAAAATCTGACACCGTATCTGTGAAGCACTGTAATAGATGCAATGCAGTTACTTTTGACTGCTTCTGGTTCCTGATCTCTTTGGTCTGACGTTTTCCCCACTGCCCAGCATCAGATGAACTCAAGCACCCCATCACCGACACTTCAAATGATTCATTTCAATGAATTTGAAACTGGATTTTATTTAAATATATTTATTATGTTAAAGGTGTAACTAGGTTACTTGTTACAGCCATTGTCGACGATGTATCAATTACTTTTATCTATATTAACTATCCATTACATTACAATTACTTTTAGCTAACTGTATTTCACTGCTCACTTGCTAACTAGCTTCCACGATCTAAATTGCCACAGGTAATGCAGGTTGCAACTGACTTTTTCAAATTATTAAATGATTAAACTACTCCACAATGTTTCCACTGAACCCCTGGCTGATGCAGCAGTACCCCTTAGGGTACAAGTAGCACCTGGTTCTTGCCATACACCTGAACTAAGACAATGACACCAGATTTAAATTTGCATGATTTTAGATTAAACCTTGATTTTAATTAAAATAAATATATACTGCAACCGACCTAAAAGTGACAAGAAATACCCCTAAATACAGTGATATTTAATAAAAATAATAAAAGATCAACCGGCTACTTAATTAATGGTTTGGCATTTAAACATTTTGAGGAGTATAAGATAAACCACATTATTTCATTTCATTTTAACTGATTCTAGGAGTAGTTACAGTACACAGGATGATTATTACCAACATAAAGATTAATATGATTATTGTGGAATTAAAATGGTCTAATTATTGTTACTACATTATTGTTGTTATCACAGCTGTTTGTAGTGTGAGTCAGACAATTCTGTATGGCCCTTGAAAATCCCACATCAGTGTGTGTGTGTGTTGGTTTGTGTTGACACTGTCAGGTTGTTTCCAGGGTCTCTGGCAGGAGCTGCCTCTGTCATCTCATCGTGACTCATCTTCAGTTTGTTGAAGCAAAGGAAGACACGGTTGACACACATACACACACACATACACACTCACACCAATTCAAAGTAAATGGAAGCTCCTTATGTAATGGAAAAAAGTGGCATTTGACCTGCCTTCCCCACTGTAACCCCTCAGATATTTCTCTAAGGCAGTAGAAAGGAAAGGAAAGGAGGTGTAATGTCCAGTCTTAGCGTAACAGATGTGATGATCTAGGCAGGAAAGTAGGAAAACAAGTGATTTTACAACCACTCTGTGAAATGAATTTACACTAACTGTAGAGGAATGTTCTCTTTCCAAAGCCTAACTTGACATCTTAAACTTTGTGTTTTGGCATCAGGTAGATGGTATTCATATCTGTATCTAGAAGCAAAAAGAAAGTACATAAGCGTGAATGTATGTCTTTAAATGTCAATAGCTAAAGAAACTAGAACTAGAAACTAGAATGTGTGTGTGTGTGTGTGTGTGTGTGTGTGTGTTCAGTTACGGTTGTTTTTTGCAAACTCTCAAAAATAAAACTTATGTAGGATTCTGTTCACTACAAATGGTCTGTGTTCGTGGTCACTGCGTTGTTTCGTTTCACTTTCATTCTAGAGTAAGCAACAATAATGTGTTTTTCTTGGAAGTCAATCACTTCCAAACTTTGTGTTCTTATTTTAGAATAGAACTGGGCAGAGTTGTGTCTGCTGAGGAGTGTGTGTGTGTGTGTGTGTGAGTGTGTGTGTGTGTGTGTGTCAAGGCTACAGGTTTCCTGTTGATGCCAGGCTGTCAGGAATGCCTCCAGCCGGGGTCAGAGGTCAAAGGATGTGTGTCATTGTCACTTCCCCTCCTTCACGAGCAGCCTGCGATGCCCCTCCACACAAATCCTGTGCCACACTCACACTGAAAGAAAGACGCTCATACTACTGCACATTAAATATTTATTTTTACCTAGATATGTTTCAAGTGAAAATAATCTGCAGCATTGAGACAAATATAAAACATAGTTACAACACACTGTAAAGTCTAAAATCACATCTCTAGTTCAGTAGGTGAATGCAGTCAAATCCTCTTACAATCTTGACTAGTTTAAGCAAAGAGTAAATCATTAAGGCTATGCAGCTGCATCACAAATCTCCCAGCAACAACATCTGGCAACATCAGGAAGAAACTGGACTGGAAGAATTGGCTTTGACATTGCATTCATTATAGTAAACTTTTGCGAATTCAAAGGAAATAGTCTGATAAGCCAGACTGGATTTCTTTTATTTGTTTAAGATTGTTTTTGGTGAATTTATTTTATTTGACAGAGACAGAGAGAAAACGTGGGGGAGGGGAGAGGAGGCTGTGATATGCATCAAACGTCTCCAGCTAGTATCAAACCAGGAACATGGTCACAGGGACACCCCTAGACTGGATTATTGTCAATGGAGCTTACTGTGACACGGTAAACTAGAAAACACTGTAAACTAGTGGATAGCTACAGCGCCATTAAGACGCTAATATGTTAGCTAGTGTGCAAATCAGATGCATTCACACCTAGTAGTCAGACATTTAGTCTCGGTTTTGTCACTGAACACAAAATCGATCAGATGTGTCATTGGAAAAATTATGCTTTCAAAGTCACAAACAAGGCAGAGACATTGTCAACTTTGCAGCCCAGTGTTATGTTAACCAACCAGAGGCTGACTTAGTGATTTAAAAGGCCTAGCCAGATCCAACTATGGGGCCTCCTCCCAAACCTCACCTGTGTTGACAGCAAAGCAGAATGTATGCTGATGAAGTGCTTGCTCTTCAGTGCTCTTAGCAGTACTGCACCACACACACACAGACACACAAACAGTGGTTTGCAACATTAAATCAAAGATTGAAGCTCCCACAGTGCTGACAGTGAGCAAACAGGAATGCAGGGAGAGCGCTGGAGAATCAGACGTGTCAGGAAGATCATCCAAATGAAGTATGTTTATCCACCAGCGTGAAGCTGTTTATAGGTTTCTGTCACAAAGACAGAAATGTACAGCTGCTGTGTCACATTTTACCCCCTCACCCCTGGAGACCAGTGTGTGTGTGTGTGTGTGTATGTATGTGTGTTGAGTGACAAGGCCCTGGTTGGTCTAGTCCTTGGGGACAGGAAGTGCACTACTACAAGAGCAAGTCCCTTATTTGTTTTTAGAAAGCGTGTGTACACGCGTGCCTCTTGGTTGTATATCCTAAGGGAAGCTCAAGTGGGTTCTGTCATGAACAAACACATACGTCACACACACACACACTCAATCTACTGGGCAGGTACTGGGAATGTCTGAGGCAGGATGCAAGGGTCTAGAAGGAAACCCTGTTTTGACCAGCCCTGTGTGTTGTGTATATCTGTGTGTGTGTGTGTGCGCACCAGCTCAGACTTTACATATAGCATGCTGTAATATTTTCATTCAAGACATAAATGTGTTTTTCACTTCCTATGAGCACACAAGGTTTTACCTTCCCATGCACACGCACGCACACACACATACTCCAGTAAGACAAAAGACACATATCCTTTGCATGTGACATCCATCTCAAGCCCCGGCTGAGCTCCATATCCTCCCCATGATCCCTCAACTAGCAGCAACATCCTCTGGCTGCAGCGAGGGGAAGCTGGCCTCACTGTGACTCACCACTCCGCCACAGGTAACACTTCAGCTCCACATCTCTGCGCCAGTGCTCCAGATCTCCAATCGCTGCAGGTAGGAGCTCCCCCTTGAAAGATAAGGCATTTATGATCTACTTGCATTCATACTTGTATTTCTGATGAGCGTAAAGGTCTCTGACAGTTAGGTTTTTGCTTTTCAGACATCTCTTGGGATAGTACTCCAGGCACACTCTCTTTCTGCCTGACCTAAGGATTTGCCAAAGGACCTGAGGGGAGAGGTACACGGGTAACACTGCTGTTAAAGTGTGAGAGGAACAGGTAGCACCAAGACGGAGACGCAATCATTTTAGGTTAAGAGACGAGGGAGCAAAAACGGGAAAAGAAAATGATGATGGAACTGAGGATCCAGCTGATCCCGACAGGGGAAATCATTCTTCCTCCGGGGAAGAATGGGGAAAACTACTGCCACAACTGCAAGGTCAGTTCGCACACTGTGGCCAGATCTGGAGTCAGATTTTTCCACTCATCTTTCATTCCAATGGGTTTTATGCAGCTCAGGGGGTAGAAACTGACGTTGACATAGCTGAGGTTACAGAGTTCATCTCCCACAGGGATGAGGTTGGGAAACATTTTCACATTTTAAGGACTGTAGATTGCTTCAGAATATTATGCTGTTGCTTTTGCATTGATCAATCAGAACAGCTGCAGTTAGTACACACATTTAAATCCCCTTTGGCTCTGAGCAGTGTTCTCAGAATTATAATGAGCAGCACTAAAAGTTCATTATACATAATTCTTAATACAGAATGGGATATAACAATTTTATTGACATGAATAGGATGAGATGCAAAGTCACAATCCATGCAACAACTAGATTTGTTTCAGACATCAGTACTAACCACGAACCCTGCTGACATGTGTAAAATAGAGCACATAAGTACTGTAACTGTAATTAAGTTCGATTGCAGAATTTTGTTTTATAAATTACCTGTAAAATGTCAGGTTTAGTGTCCCACAGAATAAATTAAAGAGATGACATTTTGGGTCAATATTCATGTTGGAGAAATCCATTGAAAAAGAAGCAGAGATACCGATTTCTGCACCGACTGTAGCCTCATCAGACCAGAATCCAATGCAGCCACATATGCTGTCGCATTTTAAAGCTGCTATAATCAATATTTTTATACCAACAATTTATCAAAAAAAATATGTAATGTATTTTGATGTGAGACCCTCAACTTAATGGAAGCGCAATACTAAATTAAGACATTACACTTATTTTTAATTCTGGAAATCTTGACTTAGCCTGTTGCCAGTTTGCCCAAAGTGATGTTTCCTTACAGGAATATACAAGAGACATCCATTGCTCCACTCTATCTCACATTTTGACATGTGTTACATATTTGATGTTGTTGTCTGATGTAGGAGTGTAGTAATAAAGACAGCTGATGTGTAATATCTATATTTATAGTATCTAAGAAATTAAGGCTTTTTAAAATAAATCCTCCCATGTACCATTTGGTACAGAAAAGCGTGCACTGACACAGGATTAGGATGTATAGTATGAGGAATGTGGTGCAGATAATGCAGCCTGCTGCCTGAGTGCTGTCAGTGATGATCGGGGTGGTGTGGAATGTACTGTAGCCTTGACTGGAGGAAACGACAAAGACATTCCAGTACACAGCTTCACTTTTTCCAGTTTCCACATTCCTTCAAGGTCAAATCATCCTGGGTCTCTGGATGGTGTATGAAAGGTGTGTGTGTGTCAGGGTCATCAATTGTTTACTAAGCTATGACCAAGACCTGTGGATGTTATTTGGCATCAAATCTTTGTAACTGTCTGATATTGACTAGATTTCCTGGAACAACGACTGATGTAATCACCTAGGGTTCATATAGCCAGTTTAGTTTCCAAATACATGGACGTCAAACTTAGTTGGATCTTCTCCCTGCAATTATATAATAACTGAAATGTCAATAACAATCTGAAGGCAGGTGAAGTTCTGGTAAATTACACAAAGAAAATAGTATGACTTTGAAACAAAAGTAAAGATTAAGTGTCTGTTTTGTTTGTAACTTCTAAGTTTTGGCAGAGTCTCCTGGTTTTGGTTCCAAAGAAGTGGGGAGGGTGAAGGATCACGGGGGGAGGTGGTGGTTCAGCGTCACGACTGGCCTTTCCATCCAGTACAGTCTGTCTGTCTAACATTGCCTTGTCAACAGGATACAACCTTTGTGTGTGTGTGTGAATACCACTGGTTGTGGGTAGCTCAAGGCTGAAGCGATCACTCCCCCCTCTGGCAGTGCAGCCATATTACAGACCATCTCTGGAATGGGCAGCCAGCCACCAGCTGGTTGAGGTCACCTTCACATGGACATGACACAAGTTGCATAACTGCAATAACATCTGAAAGGACAGAGACACATGAGGTCATGACCCCTATATGTGTATAGGTTAAGGTTTAACTTAAGGTTTGAGTCCTATATTTTAAAGTACACACGGTGGATTTTTTTATAGGCAAATGTTTATATTTTTAGACTCATTATTTTTTAAACGTGACTTTATTTTACCAACAATATTTCTAAAAATGAATAGATAGTTCTGTAGAAATTAACTAAATTTAACTAAATAAACAAACTATGACAAATTAAAAGAATATAAAAATATGTGGAATTAGGGAGCTTGAATTCATGACCTCACTTTTGGTAAAACTTGAACTATGGCCCTGCAAACTGCAGATCCCAGAGGTTCAGCTAGTTAATTGCTGCTATGGTAACCCATTATTCTAGCCTCTCAAACTCTGTCATTGTGAATTAGGGAGTGACACAGTGGTGAAAGTGAAACTGTTTCTTGGGATGAGACTGGTAACACCTTAACAAATCCTCCAATGGGTCCAGACTCCATTACTACTTTAGATATTTGTTAATTCATTAATGATGAACACTTTTCAGCTCAAAATGACTCCCATATTACTCGTAACTGGCACGAAGGAGGAGGCTGGGCTTCCTCCTGCTGTGAGGAGGAGCTCACAGTCTGCAGTGTCAGCTTGAAGGTGCAGTGGCAGTTGTAGTAACTGTAGAGGGTACGAGAACTCTTTGAAACTGATAGCACCAGTTATGAGAGCAGATTGACGCAAATCTGGTATTTTATAATCCACTGAGATGTCATGTGCAACTTAATTACACTGGACGCAGCCTACACTGAAGGGATCGAGTTATTCTAACGATGGTTTACGTTTGAGCTGATCTTACCCTCACTGTTTATCACCCAGAGCTGTCAGTTGTGAAAGGTTTATTTTAAAAAAGGGCTGATAGATGCCGAAATCTTTCCTCTGGGTTTCACTGATTTGTCCAGGGCTCTAACTTGTGCTCAGTCAGGTGTCCGTTTGCGGGTTAGTTTAAAGTAATAAACATTTTCGAATACAGTTTGGCTTTGATATGGTGGTGGAGAGGGGGTTATTATGCTCCCTCGCTTGTGAAAGGTATCAGTATATTGTTCCACATAGCCCAGCACGAAAGGGCCTTTGTCGGGGAACCTGGCACGCTTCCGTGTCTCTAACCACGAGAATCCTCTGCTGAGGCTGCAGTGGGAGCGCCGGTGGGAGCGCTGCTTTGGACTGGGAGTGGTGGGAGGGTCAGGAGAAACCGGCTGGACTCGCACTGAGCTACCTACCGGCGGACACCAGCCACCAGCCACTCACTGACTCACTCACTGACTGACACACACAGCGGAGGGACCCAACCAAGTATCTCCACCAGCATATCTGGACGACAAGAGCCCAGTCAAAGAGGAGAGACTGCTACACCGTCTCTGACCTCGGCAGTTTTAAGGTATGTTTTACGTTAACGTCCGTCCGAACACCCAGCGACTGCGCGCTTCCCGTGCCTTCTTCCAGCGTTACTGTAACGTTAACGTTACTGCCGTACGGTTGACTTTCGTTTACGCTAGTGTTAACTTAGCCTGCTCGTAAATGCAGCTTTCATTTCTTAGTTACAGTTGTGACATTTGAAAAGTTTCTGCCAAGTAATTAGTGACATTGCAGCTCGAGTGAGTGGGCGGAAAGCCCTGATGCGTACCATATGGAGAAAACGATACGCCAAATGTCCTTCAAAAATGTGGCAATTTAACGCTGAAATGCTGGCAGCTCATTCAAACACGTGAAGACTTGTAGCATATCAGCGAGAGCCACTGTTCACCTTTGCGTATGTTTAATGTGTCCGTTTTGTATTACGTTGATGATACTTAACGTTACTAAAATGTCGTGCGATAGAGGTTCTTGTGAACTAACCTGGCAGTGCAGGAGTTGAAAACTACTTTTTAAATACGGTGTTATGTGTGTTGGATTTGTGCCGGTTTAAACCATCGAGGATTGCTATGATATCTTGTGTGTTTTGAGGCTGTCGTTGGCCAGTAACGTTAAGCAAAGCGTGACCAGTCATTTCTGACTTGCGTTCGGTTTAAATGTTCCGTGTCAGTGAACTGCCTAACTGGCGTTCATTGACGGCAGTGTTGTGAAGCTTTAGCCACGTACTGATTTGGCGTGTAGCCTACAAACTCCAATCCTTCTGGTTGGGGTTGTCTTTTTATAGACTCTAGACAGACACAGATTAAGATGGTTAACTAAATAGTTAACCTCACTCACAGCCTATGACACCTGTGAATACAAAGCTGCTGTGAAGTTACTATCTGACCCTGTCAGGAGGGAGTGGAGCATGTGTTGTTTCTACATGCACCATAAAGCCATAATCATAGTAATCATTGTTGTTTTGGGAACCATCTCCATCATAAGGATATCAACCACTAACATGTTTGTTAGTGTTTGAATGCGCATTCACCTAATAGTTTGAACTCTCTGTGTTATGTATTTAGTCTGACTGTGGTATCTCTGTGATCACGGCTGTGTCAACATGCCTGTCCAGCTGTTAATGTGTGTGTGGTTTGTACACAAGGCATACAGTGCAACCTGTTCATGTCCAAACACAAGAACAAATGATGGTAACAAAAGAAAATCGTAGCGAATGATTGTGGGATGCTGTAAATGCAACTACTGAAATGATAATATCATTTAAATATACAGATATGTAAATGAGGGGGATTCTTTTGTTATCCTGGTTTTCTCACCGCTGGTTACACTGGCCTTCAGCTGTTCTCATCAGAGAAAGTGTCCCTTTTGGTCTTGTAATCTGCTGATCTTGAGGGAGATTACCCACCCAGCAGGGAAGAAAAGGCAAACTATCCTTGTAGAATGCATAAGGGAGATTCACATGGACATGGAAACCAGAACAGAGAAGTGTGAAGAAATCAGCAGGCACGAGAGACATATTTCTCAGGGTCAGGGGTCGAGCTGCCTAGAGCAGCTGACCAGTTGCTTCAAGAAGGCAGGACCTCCCAGCATTCATTGGCTGTCTGCAGCTGCCACTCAGTTGACTGTCACTGTGCTGTAAGGGTGATGTAAGCTCCTTTAAATGGCAGCTTGTTATTGGAGATGATTGGCTTTGCCACAGGGCTGCAGAGTAGCAAAGACAGCAATGTTGCAGCATTGGCATGCCCCTATACCATTCCCCTATAATGTATAGGTCTAATTTAAGAACATCGGTGGCTCTTAGGAGAAAATGCACAGTACAGAATATTCTGCGTGCATATTCTGCACCATTACTTGGCAACTTGGAGCAAAGCACATATCGATGTGCTATTGTCAATACATTTTTCCAAAGCAGTTCCCCCTATTGTTATGTACTCCCTGGTGAGATTTATTTAGCTGCAGTTTCCATTGGACTGATGTGGCCCAGAGGCTGTAAAGCAGGTTTTTCCCTCAGCGCTTTGCTTAAAACTTTTTTTAATCTTGATGGGCTGGGTTTTGGTGATATTTCTGGTTTGTGGCTGTGACAGAGTTGTGGTGAGAGTGTTGTTGGGTAGTGTGGGGTTAGAATGAGCTTTTACCACAAATGTCCCCTGCTTCTGCATCGTTAGGCATTTCCCTTTTGGCTCTATACGTGTGTAAGCTAAGACACATAGCTTGTGGGTTGTATGTATTTAACATGACGATATTATGATGATAATGTTGGAATGATCATGTTGGATAATGTTGGAATGATCAAGCACAAAGGCTAATGGGTGTCTTTTGCCCACATTTTGCATTTATTTGAGAAGCTTTTAGTGTTTCAGTTGGTTCAGAAAGGACACCGTTTGTTTATTGGCCCTGGCTTGCTGTTTAACTATTTATATAATAGAATACAAGTCTGACTTTGCCCCCACTGTTACGGTCGATTCCTTCATGGCAGATTCTTCTCACTAGTTGAAGGAGTATGCATATGTGGACATAATGAACTATTTTAGGTGGATGTAGGAACTGCTGTTGACAGGTGAAGGTTTTCCCAGTCTCAGCTACATCCCGGGAGGAGCCCAAAGGATACACCTGACTGCATAGCTGTTAGCCAGACATCCACCTTCACCTCTGCAACAGGAAAGACTCTCAAGCATGCAGATGCACTCACACAGAAATATGTACTTGAACTGTGTCATTAGAAATGCTCAGTGGGGGATTTATTTCCACATTTATGACCTTTTTAATGTGAACGAAAGATACAGTTGTCACGCAGACAGAAGTTTACACCACACACAAATAAAGGACATGGGCAAAACACAGCAGAGACCAGGGTTCAGAGGAAGCGGTCCGTCTGGCTTTGCAACCAGCACAGTTGGCAGGGTTGGGAAGCCAGTGAGGGATCATGACCTTGTAACTGCACAAGTAAGTCCCACTGGTTGATTAGACCGCCTGTATTAAGGGGGCGTGGATTCAGGCATACATGTAGCTTTTTCAAATATCATGAATTTTACCGTCCTTTTATCATCCAGTATTGCTGTAAATGCTAACATCTTTAGTTTAAACTGTAGCTTTAGCTTTAGCTTGCACTAGCACCCTTTACCAGAAGTGCCAGGCTGAAGATTTTCCACCAATCCCACTTGGCACAACAGAATGCTTTGCCAGTAGAAGCTGCCAGTCTTTTTCGTTAGCTACAGTCTTGTATTTAGTTATGCAAACATAATGTGGACATTCTTTATAGATGTCAGTGGAATATTTCAACCTTTTTAGGAAATGCACTTATTGACTGGTAAGCTTAGCGTGGTTTTTGAATGGTTTTAATGAACCACATATAATATGTTAATTTGTGTTCTCAAGAGGTGCTAGTAGGCAGATTTTTGTTGTTGTTGGTCAGAACAAGGTTAGCTGTTTCCCCCTGATAGCAGTCTTTATGCTAAGCTAAGCTAACCAGCAGCTGGCTGTTGCTTCATATTTAGCATACATACACAAGAGTGTTATTAATCATCTAACTCAAGGAAGCGAATAAGCATATATTTCCAAAAATGTAGAACTGTTATCCTACATTTGTTTCAGATGCTATGTCCGTTTCATATGCTATATACTTTTTAATGGAAGAAGTGAGAGAGCAGGCAGGAACAGGAGAAAAGCCTGAATTAATACAGACCAACTAACTGCTAACTTGCACAGCTCCATGTGTAAGTTTAGTAATGCATTATACAGCTGCCCCTTGGCATACACATTAAGCTAGACGTGCCTAGTTTAAAACATGGCATTTGTGACTACAGTATGAACCCAAGCATTAAGATATAGTCAGGGCTTTGAACATGTTGCTCTGATAATATTAAGCACAGATGTCACACTAGACTAAGCCAGGAATAGGACTGATAAGGTTCTAATGCAACAGCAGTTTCCAGTTCAAAGGGGGTTTATTGAGGGAACAATCTGATTTTATAAGGCTGATTATATTCAACGTGCTCAAATTTGACTGTTGCAGGGTGTTGAATGTACTGATTAAATTATGACATTTTTGATCAATAATGCAATAATTAAGATAAATTGCAATAGTGCAATTAGTTCTTCCTGCCCTCCTTGGTTTTGAGACAGTACAGCTACAGTTCCATTTTTTTTCATTAGGGCCTTTTAAAGCAGGAGACTGTATCAGTTTCTCAGCCATTTGTTGTATGTGTTATTACACACAATTGTTCCCCAGCAGACAGTGGTCATGGCAAATCACAAACAGGCCAATATAAATTTAACTTAAGACCAGTGTCCACAATCTGTTATATAGATCTAACACTCTTGTACTACTTCACTACTTCCTGTGAGAGAAAACTAAGGAATGAGACTGAGATAAACTAAAGATCAGTTTAAGTGATAACTAAGTGGAGTGCATAAAATAAGCTTAAATTGGTAACAGTCATGGTATGTGTGGGAGGTTGTTTAGATGATGACTACTGCTGATAGACTGCAAGTATATGGGAAGTTGAGTCAGACATGGAGATGGGAATGTTTTGAAGACACTGGACAGGAAAGGCTATTGATCTAGGCTTTGCCAGGCAGAAGGCAGGAGACACAGAGATACAGATATATGGTCAGATGTCGCATTTGCACTAGAGCATTGTCTTAAGCAGAGATGTAGTGTTATAGGGGTTATATCAACTGAGCTCACTCACATTTTTGTTCTTTAGTATGCTTCTGCCTTTTTAAAGCTAATATTAACATCACATTCAGACATTCAGTGAATATTGAATAGTAGCACTCAGCATCATGGGCATTGCACATTTACCATAAAGCTGCACTGGACAACTGTGAATATTGGCTGCTGTAGGTTTTAGTGAGAGGTCAGTGTTTGAAAACCGTTTGAACGTCAGTATTCAGAAGTCATTTTAAGATATAGGTACAGGCTTTCACATTAAAATGGTTCTTTTTTTTTCTGAACTAATATTAACTGATTGTTTATGAAACATTATTGATGTAAAAAAGGACAAAATCAAAACCTAGGAAAGGGGACATTTTCTGAAGATAATGTATGTGACCATTGAAAATTTGAAATAATTGAAACCTTTGAAGTGAAGTTTGAAATATAAATACTCAAAGGTGTTGAAATAGCAGTTTAAGTGCTGAAATATTTTAATCAGTTTAAGTGTAAGCACTTAATGAAGCTGAAGAGTCAGTTAAGTGTGCTTAATTGTATAGTTGATAAATTAACTGGAAGTGTCAGTCTGTCAGATTTGCGTGTCATTCAAAGACCTGTGACCTGAAAGGGTTTGAAGTGTGAATCGAAGTATAAGCATTAAAAGGAGAATGTAGTCGAAATGTCAGTTGACATGTAAATGGGGAAAGCAGAATATAGTTAAAGTGTGTGCGCTGTAAGCAGTTGAAATGTCATTTGAAATGTAAAATTTGAAATAGCTGAATAATTTTCCAGTTTCATCATTTACATTTTGAATGCTGGGGCTACACGTCAGTTACATTTAAATTATGGATTGTGCCTTTTTAAAATAATGTAACGCCAAACCAATAACAGTCTTATTTGGGTTTATCAGGATTATTGTCCGGCACCCCATGTTGTGAGCATTACTCTCTTTACTGTTGGTATGTTTTCTAGGATTTTGCCTGGTGCAGCCTGAAGTGTCTCAGATGGCAGAGTGTGTTGGAAATTATGCACAAACACCTAGTAAAGTAAGACGAGGGTCTAGAAGAATGGAAATAATGAGGGTATGTGTCTGGCAATGACTCAGACTATGTGTTACCTGTGTGTTGATGACTCACTGTTAGAGGGTGTGTACAGTATGTGTGTGCTGTTTAGTTTTAGCCAGCTGCTGTGGGCAGCTGCTTTAGCTTTTCCATGCAATTCTTTCCCACATCCCAAAGCTAGCCCCGCGGTAGAGCGAGCCCCGCCCTGCTGGGAATTAACGTTATGAGTGACTGCTTCTCCTCTGTGTTCCAGCCTTGACTGCTGTGGGACTGAAAACCAGCCTGGAAAAGAGTCAATATCCATTTTTGTACATGCAGTGTGACTGCAGGAGCTGGGAAATCCCAAAATGTCTTGAAAATGAATGCTTGAGACAAAGGCTTCAAAAACAGTTACACAGTACTGCAGTTTTTTTTTCATTTGGCTATCACTGTTTTAGATTCCTTTCAGTTGAAATATCTTGGACTTGATAAATCTGTTTAGGACGAGGTATTTATCTGTTTCTCTGTTAATCCAGAGCCTTAATTTCCAAAAATCTGGAACACAAACATACAAAGAAAATGTGCATGGAATTTAAGCAAAATAATCAAGACATGAGTATACATGAACATGTGGTTTCTGAGTGACAAATGCATGTGTCTTTCGTAATGTAGAAAATAAATGCTTGAAAGACTTAGTCCATTTCTTTGGCTGGCTTTAGCCTTCGTTCTAGTCTTGAGTTGGTGTCATCTGAGGACAGAACTGCTCATTCATGTCTGCTTTGTTCTCACAGTGCTGACTAGCTCACTCCCTAATCCTGTTCCCCTCACACACACCCTCATCTGCACACCTTCAGATAGGTTAACCAGATAATACAAGATAACTGGTAATCCCATTTCAAATGCTCTTGCACATATCTTCAGGCCCGAAGGAAAGCAACTGTGTGTGTGTTGGTGTGTGGTGTAATGTGTGTGCCTACATTTCTGGGTCTGTTTTGGGGATGTTCTGTTGAAAAGGTTCCTCTTTAATAACGTCGTACCCTTCTGGGTATTTTAGCAGGACAGTAGAGCACCATGAAGAAGCACTAAAAAGTAATTCTCTTTCATTTTCCAGAGACCCATTACACGTTTCAGCCTCTAACCCCATGTACAATAATAGACTAGGATGTTTATTTGAATACCTATTATTGTGAGTCATTTTATGCTAGCCCTGCCTCCCACACATGGAGAAGGTAGGTGGCCTAAAGAAAATAAACACTCTCCTCACCCCCTTAGTGTGCAAGGTAAAGTGTTTACTGTAAATATACCATTTTAGTGAGGAAAATATTAGGACCACCATCAGTTATAGAGTTACACTCGTTTGACTTTAAGCTAACATGCCCTCCATGAAGGGTCCGAGCTCACCTGTTAAGTGCCTTATATTTACTCTCAATGTGTGTGATCGTCCATCCACCCTGTAATCATAACAAACTGACCTAAGCCCTCTGGATGCTGTATGTTATCAGAATCAGAATCACAAATCATTGTCATACGTGTAATTATGTCGGCTCGTCTCCTGTGTACCTGTGATTTTCCAACTACAACTGTACTGTCAGTGTGAGACACACCCACCCACTCTGTGTTTGCTGTGATGTGACACGAAAGGCAAATCTCTTTGTTTGTTGAAACAAGAGCGTATATGGCGTGTCAGTGTTTGTGTGTGCGTGTTTGTGTTGGATTGATGCGAGACTCTGGAGCACTTTAAGGCCACTCCTACTCGAGCAGAATTCAACAAATAATCACCAAATCCATTGCTCTCCTTAAACCCCCCAACCCTACCCCTTTTTAAACTAAGATAAACTCCAGTTTTACTTTTGGTAGCCGACTCCATATCTCTCGTTCATGTTAGATGTGTTCAAATAAAAAAAGCGGAAATGAGATGGAGAGACTGAGGCATGCCTGTATCAGCAGAAACTGGAATCTGGTGACGATAAAAGACATGGGAAAGAAAAAGTTGGACTATGATAAATAGCATAAAATGAGCTTGATGGCTTGACTTAAATTCCGTGCAAACACAATTTACTTCGTCTTGTTAGTGACTAATAGCTGTCTTATCAGGGAAGCTCTTGTCGGAGCAGTTTCAGACTAAAACCTTTTACATTTTTAATGTGCCATTTATATTGTGAGCTTATCAGACCAGTCTGTTTTGATTGTTTCAGTGTAGATAAGGAGTTTTATAAATGCCCTTTGTACATGTACATATCTGCATACCTACACACTGTCTACTTAGTTAGATAAAGATTTACTCCACAAAGTAGAGGCAGTGCTAGAGTCTTGCAGAGTTAGGGGCTACTTGCAGGGCTAGTTGTATCTGGCAAGCTTACCTCTAACACACTGGAAAGCCGGGAATATGCTAGGGCTAGTCAGTCACAACAGCTCTCCAAACCTCTTTCTATTTTCTCTTTAGTGTGCCGTTTACCCCTCCCCCCACCCCACTTCCATTTTGTACACAAATTCTTTCAATGAATAGTTACTGAAGAGGGATAAAAGTTCTCTAACTAACAAGCTTGCTAACGGTCAGGTAGCAGGTAGTCCTTTTTGGACTCTAGCCTTCCATTCCTTGCCTTTAGTTTTGCGCATTGAAATTCACTAAAGTTGAACTTAACATAAAGAAGGCTTAACACTACTGTGTATTCAAATTGTACTTATTATCAAAAGATCAGTCAACAAGGTTTTTGAAATAGAGCACATTTATTGAAATATAAATCCTGCAGAGCAAAAGGAGTTCTCTGAATGGGCAGTGTAACTTGTAATGGAAAGAAGCAGTGTGTGTGTGTGTGTGTGTGTGTGTGTGTCTTCCATAGGCTTGATTATGGAAAACACACATGGTGACAATACAGCAAACATCCTTGGTAAGGACTATGTAGGCTCCCTCTCTCATTCAGTACCTTTTGTTAACCTTTAACTGAATCTTTCCATGGAGCTTTGATAATGTCAGTACAGTATGAGCAGGTGTGGCCTTGGATCCGGGGAGGGAGGGAGAGAGAGGGATTGAGAAGAATGAGGAGTCGACATGAGGGAAGAGTATGAGGTGGTGGAGTAGGAGGTGGAATGTGGGAAATGGCAAAAATGGTGTATAAATAACTTGATCTGTCTTGTGGAGATGAGAGAAGGAAAGCTGAAAGTGGCATGAAAGCATAGCCAGATACCAGCAGAAAGAAAGGACAAAAGATAGCAGCCTATAGAGCCTGCAGGAATGCAAATGCATTTGATGTAGGAGATTAAGATAGCTGCTACAAACTAGGCTTTGACTAAGATGGGTTTCTGATGGGTGATACTGATACTTGAGCAATGTGCATTCTTTACCTGCTCTTAACTAATGAAGGTGAATGTATGCTGACGTGTATTCCAGCATGGACTGAATGTAAAGCAGAGTAACATCCTGGATTAGTAAGCAGTCCATGACAAAGTTGACACAGATATTGATAAGAGTAAAAAGGATCAACAGTCCATGCTGCAATGTGAAATCCTTATCAGACCATTCTCCCTCCCTCCTACAATCCTTCTTTCTTAGGGTTAGGAGGGTAATGGTCATCTGTTTTGCCGTATTTCCTATTGCTATATTGTCCAATTTTGTCCAAAAGCCTGAAAGTGTCAGAGATGGTAAAAGGTTTACTCTGGTTCTGAAAGTCTTTCTAAAATTCTTCTATCTTAAGATTTAACACAATTAGGAGTTTAAGTCATGAATTCAATGTTAAAGGCTTTGATAACCATTTGATTTTACATTTTAAATTTAGCCATGCTAGATGCATGGCTCCAGGAATGACAATGTCATACAGGTGGTCAACCACTTTAGTCTGACTGAAATACCTCAACAACTATTTAATGAATTGCCATAACGACATTCACAGTCCCCACAGGTTTAGTCCCATTGAATTTGGTGTTCGCCTGACTTCACCTGTAGCACCACCAGCAGGTTGACATTTCTGGCTTTTAGTGAAATAACTTGGCAACTATTGCCATGAAACTAGATACACAGATTCATGGTGCATAGATGATGAATCTTAATGATTCTCTAGCCCCACCAGCAGGTAAAAGTTTTCACTTATCATTTAACATATATCCACATCTACTTGATAGACTGGCTCCAGATTTGGTACAGAGATTCGTGGTCCCCAGAGGATGAATCCCATCAACGTTCGTGATTCCCTAACTTTATTTCAATAAGGTTCACTTTTTTGTGAAAAGTTATTGGATGGCTTACCATTCGATTTGGTTTACACATTCATGTCTCCAAGAGGATGAATTACAACATTACTTTGGTTTATGACTATATATGTACAAAACTGACATTCTCATCAGACTCAGCTGTACTTTGTGTTTTTTGCCAATAAGCAAATGTTAGCATGCTAACATGCTCAACTATCATTGTGAACATGGTAAACATAACCTGCTTAACGTCAGCGTGTTAGCATGGTCATTGTTAGGATGTTAGCATGTTGATGTTAGCATTTAGCTCAAAGCACAACTTTGTCTAATTCCCTGAAGAAAAACAGAAGCTGCGTTCTGGGAACGTTGACATTACATGGTCAGCATGTTCACCTCCTAGGCCACCAGGATTTCTCAATTGTTTCCTAATTAATGTATTTTTATCCTAAACACAGCTGTGAGCAGCATATCTCCTTAACAAACAGGAGTCCTTTAAGAAACAAAACAGAAACCAAAAGGGATAAATAAAAAATTTCTATTTTTTGGTTTCATGATGCAGTTTTGCATTCATTCCACAAAATCATATTATTGTTAATCAGACTATTTGTTACATTTACATTTATATTTAGGCATTTAGCAGACCCATATAGTTTGTGCCCATAGAGCAGTTGTGTGAGTAGTCTCTATCTCAACAGCCCAACCCTTGGTAATAAATCTCTAAGGAAAAGATTCCAGAGATGTTGTAAGGAATTGTGTGCACCCAAATTGCTGAGCTGTCTTCTTGTGTTGGGAGAGGGTCTGTGTTACGTTACTTTCTCCAGAGATTCCTGAGTCCAAGCAGTTGACACGTACATTTCCAATCCATTTGTCAGGATTAATGTTGGTGGATGCTACTGACATGTCAACAAGCACTTTAATATGAAACTGATGGTCTATGAAGACCCAGCTCTTCTAATTATCACACTTCCTTTTAAAGTCTTTCTCTTTAACATTTTTAAATCTTTCCAGCTAATAGCCTTCCCACCCATCTCACTCCCCCATATGCTCCAGTCAGTCCCTATGTTTGTAGACAGCTGAGCACTTTAAATACTCCACTGTATGTTTTATGTTCAGCTGTAGATGCCAGCTGAGGGGATTTACAATCCTGTCTAGTTGCATTAAGATTTAAGAAAGTGGCTGCTGAATGTAATCTGAAATGTAAAAAATAGAGGCATAAGACATTTTCAGACCAAACTGTGAGAACTACATTCCTTCCTTTTTTCTGTTTGCACTGGCACTGCCAATAGGAAGACTCAAGTGACGTAGACCAGCAGCTGGTATAGCAATGTCACTCACAACGTCACACACAAGATTTTGAGATTTGTTTTTCCTCATCACAATATGCAACAATACGCTCAATAAAGCCTGGACTTCACTGTCGGTCCATTTGTCTGTTTTTGGTCAATTTTTTAAGGCCATAGTAACGAGCTATTACACACGTTGTTGAAGATAGTGCTTGCCGGTGCTGTATTGGCTGATGTGTTCGACCAATCAACGTACTATTACATCTGGACCAATCACTGCATCACTCACTTGTGCTGGGAAAAATCCCTCAAAACTGCATTCTACGATCAATCCCACTACTTGCAGTATGATGAAATAATTAATGAAATGGAAAGGTTCCTCTTGCCCCAAAATGCCTAGAAGTAAGGATGACTATAAAATGATGAAAAGAGGGAAAGGAAAGTGTGTCAGTTTGTCCTGATCATCTGGGTTTGTTTTGTCCCACGTCTCAGCTGTTATTAATCTCCAATCAGCAAAGAGGAAGTGCTTAGAGTAAACAGGAAATGCAATGTTTGGAAATGTAGCAAATTAATCCAAACTCTTGTAGTGTCAAACTATAAGTCTGGACTGGATACATGTTGATTGGCCCAAATTTCTTAGTCAGTCAAATCTGACGAAATGCTTCCGTATTTACTTTGTGCAATCCAAACATTATTAGCTGCAATTTTGTTTGGTGTTTCAACAAGTTGGCGTACAAGGTAATGACGAAAGGGAAGGAAGAGAGGAGGAACAGGAAGAGGAAATGTTAAATTGCTTTGTGTACTTTCAGGTTGTTAGCACTTTCATAATTCAGGGTTAGGCAGGATCACTTTTAAGTAAAATGCTATCCTCTTTTCCATCCTGTTTCCAAATACACTGAATTTGGTCAATAGTGTAAGTGCAATTGTTTTTAAAAATGAAACACGTTGAGTTTAAAGGCACTGATTATTAGCCCAAACATCTGCTGGCTGGGCTGCAGGGTTCAGGCCAGCATTGTTTTAACATACCGCTAAAGTACCTTTCTCCATATAAGGTCTGCTCTGCTGGGTGTAAATACAACCAAGAGGCCCTCTATCCATAAGGGTGGAGAAGGCAGAGGAGAGGTGTGAAATAAGAGAATAAGAGGGGAAGGAAGACGAGGTATAGGGAGATGGAGAAGAAGGGATAGTAGCAGGTTCTAGATATGCACTGTAGGCAGAAATGGGTGGGAATGGGGGTTGGAGAGGTAAAATGTTCCCAGTGTTTTGAGATCTTTCTCAGCAAGTCACCACCTGCCTGGTCGACTGTGGGAGAGCGTGTTTTCTTCCACCTCTATGTCTGCATAAGGGCCGCTCATGAAAATTAGAAGATAAAGACATGTTGTCGTTGCTTTTTGCAACGGGTTAGTTATAGTTCAAGATTTATATGCGTCACTGCACACGTTATCCCACCATTTCCCTGAACTTTAGTTTATAACTAGTACTGTATAAACATACTTAGCAGAAAATCATTATTCACTCTTGTACTGTTGTAGTATCCGTGAACACGTACAACATGTCAAGTCAAAGTAACAAAATGAGTTTTGAACTAAACGGTATTTAAGCAGAAATGCTATGCAGGAGAGTGTGGCTGTTGTGTTCAGAAGGAAAACAATACACACATGCTATACTCCTTTCATAATCTTTCATTTAAAACATTATGACTCAACAGTCCATGAAGTGAAAAACCTTAATACTGTTAGGCTTGTTGTGCAACCATGATTTTAATAGCTGCAGTAACTTTTAGAGCTGCAGCAATTTGGTGATTAATGGAATTTAATATTTTGGATAAAATCACACTTGCTAATCTACCCCAGCCAGCGAACACAGTTGTCAAGCTGACAGGTCTCCCAGACTTGCTTCACACACTTAACAAACATCCTGTCTGCAAGCCGCGGTTATAACAAGCAAGATGTATGCACACACAATCACAAAAAAACTTTCTTAGATACCTCATTACAGTCAGGGTTTTTTTAAATAACCCCCCAAAACTGTGTAATAACTGCAACCAAGTGAAAGTTTGATTTATGATTGTTTAGTTTGTCCCATTACTTTTGGTCCCTTAAAAAGTGGGAGGCACATATAGAAACAGTTGTAATTCCTACACCATTCACCTGATTTGTAAATGTAAATACCCTCAAATTAAAGCTGAAAGTCTGCAGTTTAAGCACATCTTGTCCGTTTAATTTCAAATCCATTGTGGTGGTATATAGAGTCAAAAAGATGAGAATTGTGTCGATGTCCCAATACTTATGGACATAACTGTAAGTGCAAAATTTTCACTGGAGTTAAAACATTATTAAATTTAAGATTTTCAACTCGAGCATCCCGACATGTCTTCACATCAACTTACATATTTCCATTGACTTTGTATGCAACACCGCCGCCTCCAAAATTGTATGCAACCCTGCCTGCCAAGATTCTACAGCTGCACTAGCAGCACAGCAAGGCTGTATTTAGGCACAGCATGCACTAAGCTAATGGTTAACATCAATCAATCAGCATGCTAACATGCGCTCAGTTACATGTTAACATGCTAATGTTTAGCAGGTATAAAATCGACCCATGTTCACCATCTTAGTTATGTGTGTTAGCATGCTAACATTACCAAGGTGGGTATTTGTTCATAAACCAAATTTTGGACAAAGTCAAAGTTTTACCTGATGAGAGTGCAAGATGAAAAGTCAGATGGTCAACAAAGTTTTTGTTCAAATTCTTCCTAAGAGGGACCTAAATGTCATGGCAGTCTATTCAGTTGTGAGGGCATTTCACTCAAAACCAAACATATGAACCTCATGGTGGAGGATTCAAGAAGTCATTAGGATCAATCTTCTGAGACAAAATGTCATGGCCACCCATTCAACAATCCATCCATCATTTCAGTCTTAGCCAAAGAACACTGTGGGGCTTCCCCCTAAGACAAAATTGACCACTGGCACCCCCCAACCCACCCCCTTGAGACTGAACCAAAGTAAGAAATGTGCCGTAAGACCAAAACAATACAGATAAAAACAGAGGCTAAAAAGTTCTTTAGAGCTGAAAGTACGGTCAGATTTTATTTTTTATTAGGTTCACTCTGTGACCTTTTGGATTTTGTAAGGTCATCTGATTCATTGTTACACTTAACTGTTGAAGCTTTAATATGTTTGTGTGACACATGCTTATGATTATCAAACTAAGCTTTACATGATAGATTTCCATGCAAACATACAGTTTTGACATAATTGTAATCTACTTTTATATTTGGAGCCTTATTTGGCGTGTAATAGCTCATAACATTTAGCACATTTAAATTAAGCAGTTTCTTCAGTTTCCTTGAATGATTGCCGCAGTGTATCAGGAAAGATTGAGATGTTTTATGAACAGATTTTCATCAGTAGTAATTGTAGGATTGCCTCTCTTGTATGATCACACACCCACACACAATTGCAGTATTAGCCAATTAAGGGCAGTTATCTAGTGTGCTCATTCAACGTTATCATGCCTCTGTGCATGTCAGCTAGCCTCAATAGAAATGGACCACGGTCCAAGGAGCTGAATGATGAGATGATCTGAAACAATTGGTATTGTTCCACTTAGTGGTAGAAAAGCGTAAACTAAGCAGAAGTATTTTATATTGCATCCATCCAGTTGAAGGAATTTCATTGGTAGTGTGAGTTTTTGGTGTATGTGTGTATGTATGTATGTATATGTATGTATGTATGTACGTACATACATACATACATACATACATACATACATACATACATACATACATACATTCGGCTGTGATTGTATCCTAAATATGGCTATGAATACCTTTCTAACTCCAAGTTTCCTAATTTCTTCTGCTTTGGTGCTATCTTCAGTAATAAACAGCA
The DNA here is from genome assembly GCA_036023655.1 of Nannoperca australis. Lineage (NCBI taxonomy): Eukaryota > Metazoa > Chordata > Actinopteri > Centrarchiformes > Percichthyidae > Nannoperca > Nannoperca australis. The sequence goes on from JAVQJD010104917.1 coordinate 31,407, forward strand.
CCATTTTTAATCAAGGTTCTTTTTACACTCATCTCCGTATCTGATGTGGATGCCCCCTCCCCCGTCTTATACTCCCAGTAAAATACCAAACGTCAGTCCGTCAGCTGTAATTACAGGAATGTTCCCATCTTCACAAGGGACTAAGGGGCAGAATAAGGATGGATAAGTGGATGAAAAGTGAGGCAGGAGTCATTAGTGGACAACAGGGTTTGGGGGTTAATTAGAATTTGTCTGTTTGACATTTATCAGTGCTGTTTCCAGGTTTGAATTATTTGGCCATGCAGTTTCCAAGATGACACGTCGTTGTCTTTGTACAGGTGAGTAAGGAAGTCTAAAAGGATACAAACCACATTCATATTTTATTAGACAATACACAGTGAAGAGAGACACAACATAGTAGAAAAGACATGGACTAGATTAAAACTTCAGTGTTGTGGGTACATGATTTGTCTCGTAATGTTAAATGCCACCAGGACATCTAACCATCTTTACAACAACAATATAAACTAATAATAATAATAATTAATCAGTGCTGTGAGGATTGAAATGTTCCATATGCATAAAATATCCAATGGTACTTTGTCCTTCATTTATTATCTCTGTAGCTAATAGGTCTTTGCCCAGATTTATTGGGGTGGCATTATTACTGTAAATCAGTGGCATTAAAACAAAAAACTGAAAACAACCTTACCTTCATCATAGATTTCTTTTTAAATCAGTTCTCAGATGGTTTGGTGTCATGATTGTCCGTTCAGCAGGACTCACTAGTTTCCTCCACTTTGCATTAACAATAAACAGCAGTTGCCTAGTTATGAGAGCAACAGGGCATGCAATAAATTAGAGTAATAGTACATTTAACCAACGCTCCCTGATACACTGTGAATCTTGAATGCGGCTAAGTGATTGAAAACATGTTGTATTTATCTTTTTACTATCTTCTGTGGCTGTTTGAGTTTGAGTGAACGAATACTGCAAAGAATGCACTTTTTAATTTTGTTGTATAATGTACAATGACAATAATGTTTCTGAAATCTGAATAGATCATTACAGATTGAACAGTACATTTTTCCCCATTTGCACTGTAGTTTGCAATAAAACGTGACTGCACTTGTATCAGCCAGGCTCTAATGTAGACTTTTACTAATGAAAAACAATCACAATAACCTTATAAATCATGCAGATATGTGTAAAACGTTTCATCATATTTCCACTGACTGTAAAACCACAGACTTAAATAAAGACTGACCTGATAAGTCAATTTTTACTTTGTCCCACTTCTTTAAGGTCATTTTATAACACAGTTGGTGCCCATTTAACCAGTTCCAGCAGCATCAGCTAATGTGCCAGGCTGGACTCAAACCTCAATTCTACACTGCTATCACTCAGCTGTCATCCAATATAGGCTAAGATGAAAGGACAGGCAAGCTGGCCTGACATACTTTAGAGACCCTTATACCTCTGAATGTATGTTGGCACACAACAGGAGCTGGAATTCTGCTATGTAACATTCATAATTCCAGCCACCCTGAATTGCGGCAGCACAACCGACATTCAATTCAATTCAATTTTATTTACATAGCGCCATATCATAACAAAGTTATCTCAGGGCACTCAATCACATGGAGCCGGTCGAGACCAACTTCCACACACACAAAGACCCAACGTTCC
>JAVQJD010104922.1:0-52551 GCA_036023655.1 Nannoperca australis
ACACACACACACGGCTGATTGGCTTCTCGTATGTGAACATGTGGAGTTCCAGCGTTGTGCTGATGCTGCATTTCATTTGGAGGCTGTAAAACATAAAAGTGACGTTCAGGAAACTTGGAGGAACGAGAGGAAGAGATTTAAAGAGTTTTATTGATTTCACATCTGTGTGGTGTTCAGGGACTGTTGAGCATAGCTTAGCACGAGGAAGAGGTTTGTCTTCTGTCTGTTTCTGGTAACGATCGATACAGAAATATCAACATTAATACAAGATACTACGTCCTTCTCTCTCTGTGATGCTAGGCTAGCAGTTTCCCCCTGCCTCCAGTCTTTGTGCTAAGCTAATGTAAAGCAATTACATTCCAGAGCTTTTGATTGGACGCTCGTGTGGAAGAGAGTGACATGGAGTTCATACTGAAGTGACTTTTGAGTTTGGGTTGAGGTCTGTTATTTAAATGTGGTTTCACTGTTTGATGGAAACATGATCCTGTGTCACATGTTAAAGGATGTTTATATAAGTGTGTCCGTGTAGAGAGGGAGCTGTAATAAAGGAATACATCAAACACTTGAACCTTGTCTTGTTGTCTGCAAACAGACCAGAAAACAGCTGCCAGTGATGTCAAAGGCTGAACTGTGTGAACCCTTCAGGATCAGTCCTGGACCTGCGGCTGGATCTGATCTGAGTCTGCACCTCCATCCTCACTCTCCTCCATCCCATCATCCACCACCACCGCCGCCCTCCTCTCCCCTGGGTGCTCTGCCTCGTCCGAGCTCCCGTCCTCCACAAACAGGTTGGTCATGGAGTCTGCGACGGCTTCTCTCAGCTCGTCCTCCGACTCCTCGAAGTTCCTGAAGACAAACAGGAAGCTGGTGACTCAGTTTAGTTCTTTCACTGAGGGCTTCATGTTGGAGATGTTCTTCTATATTAGCAGAAACATATGATATATATCTCTCTCGGCTGGAGGACGTCTGCAACGTCTCGTCAGACCTGCAGGACGTTTACATCAGAGGAAGATCTGCTTTATGTTTGGAGCCTCAGACGGGAAACTACACGACACGAGCAGCGACCAGGACGGCCGTTAGAAGAAGAACGAGAGACGAGGAACAGACAGCAGGACTCACGTGTCGTCGTCGTCTGACCTCGGCTCCAGACGCTCTTCATCCATGTCCTCCTCCTCCTCCTCCTCCTCCGGACCTGAATCAGAGAGTGAAGTCGTCACATGTTTTCTGTGCATGTGTTCAGGTGAATGTGTCCACTGATCGTCTGACCTGCAGTCCCCGAGTCCAGAGTGGACGATGTGAGTTCAGCCTGAGCCAGAGCGTTCAGCAGGGTGTTGGGGGGGCCGGCGACCCACTGCCTGCGACCTGCCGCCTCCTCACCTGAGGCACACGCACACACACACACACACACACACACACACACACACACACACACACACACACACACACACACACACACACACACCTCTTACTTAGAACCGGGAGATTGTGCTGTACAATTTCATCATGTCATTTTCCAGCGAAACACTCACATTCAACATCCAGTGTATTTTGGGCAATAGAAGAGTGTGTGTGTAAGGATTTTTTCACCACACTCTGTGGCCAGCAAGGGTGAAAAAAGTACCAGAATATCCTACTTAAAACTGGATTAGGAACCGGGCAAAGGACGCAACTGACCGGATTCCTCAAAAGTCCCAGGTTCACTGTGTGGTCATTTAATTATTTTAATTATTGTGTAAATATATTAGTTTAGTGATTCTCCAAACAACCTGACGCACATTAAAACGGGTAAAGGGCCTTATGCAAGTATAGTTGGATTCTGTGGCTATAAGCAAATACAAGATACAAGGCCCTTATTTCCTTTTTTAATTGTTTGAATTATAAAATATCATAAAGTAGTAATGAATGCCCATCTCAAGTCCACAATGATAAGAATGATGTCTTCAAATGTCTTTTTTGTCCAAACTACCATCCAAAACCCAAAGATTGTATTCAATTTACAATTATATAAAACAGGAATGCAGTAGTGTCACATCAGAGAAGCTGGAACCAGTAAATGTTTGGCATGTATGCTTAAAAAAAACAAAATGATGAATCAGTTTTCACTGATTACTTTTCACTCTTTCGAGTAAACAATTCATCAACTAATCGTTTCAGGTCTAGTAGACTGTTGTGTTCATAGTAAATGATAGGTACTTGAAGACAACATGCCACGTATAGGATGTACAGACTGTTGGAAGAATGGGGGGTTTGTAGGGGCCCCCAGCTCATTGGCCCCATAGTGTGTTAATCCAGTCCTTAACCTACTTGAGATGAAGTACCTGACTTTAAATTGCATCAAAGTTCAAGTAAGAATATTTGAAAACTGCGCTAACACAAGTTCACAACGCAATTCTGAGTAAGTTTCTAATGGTCACATTCAAAAGGCCAATGTGGCATCCCGACTGCAACCGTTATAAAAATAAATATATCCTTCCAACCACTCTCTCTGCAATTAAGAGCTGCTTACAATAAGTTACGATTATGTTTTCCTTATAAGAAACATGGACAGGAAAACAAGCTTCAAAGCAAACTAGACATAATAGCATAATTGTAGGCTACTGTGTCACTTTTTGCCTTTCCAGAACTACTTGAGTACAGTAGAGAAACATCTTAAAAGCAGGGCCATAACAAGGTTTTTTTAAAATACTGATGACAGGAGCCCAGCCCCTAAAATACACGCCACGCCACGCCACAGGCTTGATTATATCTTCTGTAAATGTTATTTCCCAACATGAAGGTCATAAGTGTGTTTCAAAGCCTTCCTCCACACTACCAGGAATACGATTCTAGATACTGAAATTATCTATTTCCATTCTGGTCCAAAAGGAGTCCAATTAAAATAAATATTGAGTGTACAAAAACCTAGAATGAGTCTATAAAATACTCACAATATTCAGGTAACTACATGCCCCAAAGTCCCTCCGTGTCCTTAACAGTAGCTACAACCCTGCTTCAAAGAAAGTTAAAGAATCTTAGAATGTACTTTAAAAGTACATGAAACAACTATTACAGCACAGGAACCAGAGTATTTATAGTGAGTTATTTTGCACCTCTCTACATAGTCATTAGTAACAACACAATCATGGAATCACAATCCGTGACTGAAGGGAGAGGGAACACTGTGTACAGATTACCAAGAACCAAGTCGACAGTACAACGTCCGTACATACACTATATTGTCACATATTCAAATGAACCTCCTTTAACAATCACTGGCTAAATGAGTCTCCAGTTGTTTTACAGAAAACATCTTTTTGTCATTGTGAATCAAAGATGAAAACTAACAAACAAAACGTTATAAATGTTCATTAAGATGTAGTTTCTTTAATTAAAACTGCAGCACTGTAAGTGTTTGTAGTATTCCACTTGGACATGCATGGAAAAGTAAATATACTCATATAGTACAGATATGTACAGAACAAGGACAATTTTTGAAATCATCAGTTCAACAATGGGAGTGTGAAAAACCATTAATACACTATGTGCAACTTTCTCATCGTTGCATTTTTCCATTAAATCACTCTTTTCAAAACAATTCTAGGTAACATTAATATGCCAAAGACCGTAATGATGATTGTTAGTTGACCAATTAAAAAAATAAGTTACACAAGGGCTTTCAGAAGACATGACCGAATTAATCCTAAAGGATATAACAAAGGCGATAAAATCTATAATCTATAGAAAACAAACAAAAAAGAAATCTGTGTTAAAAGAAATAAGTTTCTATATTCATCAGTACAATCAGAAGCGTTATGACAAATGGTTGTATAGTGCTAAAAATCGCACATAAACAAAAGAAAACAGAAATGACAGAAAAGGTGCCAATGACATGAATTACACGAAAACATGAAAGCTAAATATAGTTTGAATTTTCATTTCATATGAATAATCGTCTATAAAAGGGACTGCCAGGCAAATATAGCGCCAGCTCTGAAGTACAACAAAATGCCGGGGTCGCCATTGGGACTGTAGGACAAGAAGTTCAGTCAAAGGTAAAAGGTATTAAAGTTGCTGAGAAAATTCCCATTCATGTATACAGTACAGATAAGAGAAAATATCATTTAAAAAAAGGATCTCTCTGAAAAAGACCCAAGGGACAAAAGAACTGCAAAAACTTAAAATGAACAGAAATACAAAGCAACAAAATAAACTTGCATCATTTTAGTGCATAAAGACATGCCATTGTGTTAATGGACAGATATCTTGCTTTTGAAAAATCACATTTTGCTAATATATGATCATATCAGACAAAGGCAGGGGGGAAAACTATACAGGAAAAACAACAAAAGAAGCAAACCGCTTGTTTGGGTGTTTGTGTAAAAATATACTGATATCTTGTTACAAGACATCTTCACTTTTAGCTTCCTCAAAGCTTTTACCAGTGAACATGTCTTTGCTGTGTCTCTCCACCAGATGACAGACAAGTATTGTACCATTTTATGTCACTGAAAAGAGACTAATGATTAAATTAAACATGTAGTAAATCTTTTGTTCCTTGTTTTCTTTTTTCTTTTTTTGATGATCTGAACAATTGAAGACAAATCAATTTTTTCTAAGGCTCCGCTGTTTTTCACATGAGCAAATCTGTGTAGATTTAAAGTGGGGTAATCGGAGGCACCAACGTGATCTTAAGGCAAAATTATCAGACAGACACTGTAGTTGGGACTGTGTATACGAAGCAAGTGCAAGTAACAAGCAGTGATAAACTGTAGGATTGTGTCACTGTGACCTAACATCCTAACATCCGGCCCCAGAACGAGAACCAGGTGGTCTTTGAATATTCAGAGATGTGATTTGTTGTCATTATGGCTTAGTTCAGATTTGGTAAAGAGCAAAGAGGGGTTCATTGCACTTCCAACGAGCAGCAAGGATGTGCAACCATCCTGAGAAGTGTGAAAATAACAGTTACAGTAAGTCCAGAGCCCACACAGAGAAACACAGTCACCAGAATAGTTTCATATAAAATGGAAAAGGCATCCACTTACAAACCAATTAACAGCAAAACGGCAAAAGTGAAGTGAGAAGGAGGAGGGGAGAGGTTGAATTCCCTTCAGGTCAGATAAAAGCTATTGCTCAAACAAACTCATTTTAAGGTAATACACTGTAGATCCAACGTATTTTGGTTCTGTGGACTAATCTGGGAGGATGTGCCAATTAATAAAAAAAAATATATGTAGCTGCACATACTGTATCAAGAACATAACGCCCTAATAGAAAAAGTCACATGCTAACAATCCTATCCAAAGTTATTGACGTATCAGATCAGGAGTAGGCAAACTGCTATGTTCTGATGTACATAAATATTTACACACAGAGACGGTCACACACACAGTTTATCAAATGTATTATAAATGGGTGTAAATAGGTACCCTTTACAAAAGGTTTGGGTGAATTTTTGGGATCTGAGTCACTGACGTCTAGACAACCACTGCATCTTTGGAGCCAAGAGTGTATAGGGACGTATGCTGTCATGGCTTGTGTGGGTGTGTGCATGGCTAAAAAGTCGAGGCGCACAAGGCACTATTCCCTGCTGAAAACAGTGTAAAACCCTGCGTGTTGTTTGGTATCTGACTTGATCGAGAGTGTTTACGTAACACTGGTGTGTTAGAAACTGTGCATGTGTGGTGCGTGTCCACGTGGGAAGTTCATCACGGCAGTACACTCAGAACGATGCAGTCCTACAGTCCAGTGAGGAGTCATTTTGACTGAGGGTGAGGAGAGACGAGAGGGGAAGCACAGAGGGAAACGTAGATGGGAAGTTGGAGTCCAGCCCCTGTAGTCTATGGCAAAGTGAACAGGAAGCTCTCTCAAAAGTCTCAGTCCATTCCCAGAAGGCTGCTGCTGAGCTCCAGGCCACAGCATGATGGCTCCACAGGAGGGTCAGAGAGAGCAGGGAAGCACAGCGAAGGGGGAAGAGGAAGATGAAAAAATTTGACTTCTAGATTGGGGGTAGTTGGGAGAGGGGGGGGTCCGCTGCTCTTTTTTACCCCTGGGTGACGAGTGCGAGCCAATTCTGGGCCGTGGTGGCATCGCTCATCATCTGGCAGCAGATTGAGACTGTGCAGCAGCCATGATAATATGAGAGGGCCCACTCTCACCCCTCTGCTGCTGGCCCATTCCTGCCAGCACAGACATAGCCATGGCCTCAGCTGCTGCCCTTGAGCTCAGGCCGTTATGCCCAGCAGAGGGGCTGTGCGCCAGAGAGCTGTGCTGGATCACCGGAGCAGGGGAACCTGTGGGCTCTGAGGTGTCTTTCATGCTGTCTTCTGCAGCTACACAGAAAAACAGACGACACAAACACAGATTTATACCCAAAACTTCAATACAAAAGCATTTAACTTTGAACCTTGAATACACTGCATACAGGTCTTACTTAAAAAACAATTATCAAGAATTCTGTGCATAATACTTTTGAGCTAATAAACCTCAGAGGCTACCAAGGTGAGTAACATGGCATAATTACAAAAGGTTCACCTAAGTAGGCAGTCTTCTTCTGTAGGGTGGTCACAGGACAGTCCTTGTGGGCCAGCAGCAGCTGCTTCAAATGAGCCACCTCGTTCCGCAACAGAGACACTTCATTCTGAAGGATCAGAAAAAATTCAAATATCATAGTTAGACATACAGTATAGCCAAAAGAGAAATCATCCCTAATGCTGGGTCATATGACTCACAACAGGGAGACCTCCAAACGCTTTATTCTCTAATTGATCTTTTTACGTTTTTCAGCTGAGGAAGGTGAACAGTTTCCACTACAGTGCAGCTGGCACTGGAGATGTGGTCATGCAGTGTAAAAGTAGCTTGAAACCACCAAATAACACAATAAAGATGTGAAACAAGTTGTGATGAGTTCCATAGTTTCAAGTCATGAAACCCAATACTCCCTGAAACTGATTGTGCTCGTCTGGAAAACACCACAAACTTTCACGACTAGTTGTCAACTCGTCACAGTCAGTGGGACTATGCACACACTGACACAGGCCTGACACAGGCCTCCCACAGGCCACATATCATCCCCCACCCACCCGCTCCCAGGCCCACTCACCGACAGTGAGACGTTCAGGTTGCAGAGCTCCTCCGCCTTCTTCTCCAGGGAACTGACCCACAGCTTGCGTTTCTGTCTGCAGCGCGATGCCGCGGCCCGATTCCTCTCGAGGAAGCGCTGCCTTCGGTCATCCGGGTCATCGTCTAATGTCCGCCGCCTACGCCCACCTGTAGGCTGTGCTGGAGATACCTAGAGAGGGAGAACGTGGGGAAAGGGTGACAAGGAAACAGAGAAGGGAGGGAAGCGGAAGAATGGCGACAGAGAAAAGGGAAGTTTGACTCATAGTTTCATTATTTCAGTCTGAGTACTTTATAGTCATCTCACTACAAGAAGAGCAGCTCCAGTTGTCTGTAACTGAAAAAGGTGCCAGAAATTAAACACGGTTTAGCTCATTTACTTTCAGGAATGTCTTAGATTTTCCAAATTTAAGTAGCATTGTTGGTTAGACTTGAAAGTCATGTTACAGTCAGGTCCGTGGCAACAGACAACACAGCGTACCTGAGGCTGCGCAGGTGATGGAGCGTCTGGCTGTTGGACCAGCAGCTGGCTCTGCTCCGCCCTCTGAGGTACCATGGGGCTGCTGCCCATGGCCATGATCCCCATACTATGGCCTGACGGGCTCTGCTGGGACAGCGCTGCCTTCAGACGCTACAGGAGAACAATGACATGACCAGAAAGTCAGTTTCAAAGGCAATAGCACCACATTTTTCTGTGTATTTTTTGTTATCATATCACATCTATGTTAAATGCAGCGTGCATTTTGTAATGAAAGACAATTTATTTCTCGTGACGGATGTTCTCGCTGAGGAATTCTGCTGCAGACGGACTGCTCAGTACGAATGTTTTACATGCAAGTCAATCTGTTTTCTGCTAGAGCTGATGTTTTCATAACATAATCAAATAAGCACCAGGTTGTACTGCCCTTTGCCTCCGGAAAAACTTGAATTCTCTAAGGCTCTGCACAGTTCTACAGAGATCTTCGCTCATACTGACCTGACAAACAGTTCCAGCTTGTTTTCAGCAGCAGCACGTGATATCCTGTTTTATCTCAGCCCTTTTTGTACTGGGTTCAGCTCTGGAGGTTTTGTAACTGATGTGAGCCAACTCAAGTTATTTGTTCCTGGAACAATTTTCTGATGATGGTGTTTTGTGATATAGTGCATTTTTCAAGCTGGGAGTACCGATTTGAAAAACTGGTAGTAAGAGAGCCATAGCTGCCCAAAATCACTCTCTACTTTCTATATTTACTGTGCGCCATTTTATTTGAGTGTATGATACAATTAGTTCGATAAATTTATCCAAACTATTTTGATAATCCATAAATTATTTCAGTCATTTTTCAAGCAACGATGTGAAAGACTATACGCTGCTACAGACAAGGGAAGTGTTGGAAATGTATCACAAGTTTCAGGATTTTCCACCACTGAATCAGGTTTTCACAGTCTGAAAGGACTTGTGTTAGCATCTGCTCTTGAAGTTTAGCCAATTTCTCTCTGAAATAACCTGTGATTGGCTAAAGTCTCCCCTAACTGGCTAGATTTTCTGAAGTCTGCAAACAGCCAAGAGGAGGGGCAGAAGTAGAGGTTTGCTCTCAGACCACTTCAATTACAATATGTTGCACGGTTAATATGGATTTTTTTGCCCAATGATGCCAAAGAAAACTGCCTACCCAACCTTTCAATGTGAGAATTTGCTGCTTTTCTTTGACATTTATGACAGTAAGTTTTTTTTAAGAGTTTTTTTACTTTTGGTTGGACAAAAGAAGAAATTTGAAGACGTCACTTTGGGTTCTGAGGAATTGTGATTTTTCACTTTTTTTAAATGACATTTTATAGACTAATTTAGTTTAATTCTTAGTTTTATAAAATAATAAGCAGATGAATCAATAATGAAAATAATTTTTAGCTGTAGTCCAATGTACACACATGAACACTACTTTTTGCTAACAATCCCACAATGCAATGTGCCACATTTTATACTTACAAAAATGACTATTGCAAGATTCTACGCCTGTCAGTGATGATGCAAAATGATGGTGTGTGTCCAAATTCTCAATTTACTGCTCACTATAGAGTGAAGTGTTTATTATACAGGAAGTAGTGAAGGAGTGAACCCACGTCCATGTGCGCACAAAACATTCTGCAAATCAAGAAAACACTGATCGCCATCATTTACACCGTGACTAAAGCAGTTTGTGTAAATGCCAGCATCTACTGAAGTGGATACTTTGTTTATTATGTAATATTATAAACAATGACCACACTAACTCCGTGTCATCTGAAATACAGTTGAAACGTGGCATCCTTACATAGAGCTCTGTGTGTACATTGCTGTATCATAAATTCAGCACAAATTGTGTTGCCATGGTGTAAGGGTTAAATAAACAAGTAAATGTAGTAAAAAAAAAAAAAAAGAAAAAAGTCATATGATGAACAAACTAAGCCAGTGAAGAGCAAGGCTGGAGGATAAAAATTGAGACAAAAAGAACACATAACAAGATAAAAATAGAGAGCTAATCTAGTGCTGACCATCTTGGCCTCTGAGTGGATGCTGTAGCCAGAGGGGGAGTTTGAGCCGCTGCTGCTGCCTCCCAGAGGAGGACCCGGGATCCCAGGAATGTTGGGTACCATGCACATGGGTCGGGCAAGCTGGAGGCCAGATGAAATACACAAATGCACATCTATTAACAACTCGAACCAACTTCTAAGCTGTAAAATAAAAATGTAGAAACATATTTTGATTGTTGGTCTGCCTTACATTAATGACAGAGGGCATATGTACTGGACCAGGAAGCACTGGCACTGCCTGACCAGTGGGAAGCATCATCATTGGGTAGTGGCTGGTTGGTGAACTAGACAGGCAGACAGAAGCAGGAGGTTCAGTCATGTTTGTATGAATGATCATTTTATACGCCAAAGATTTTGTAACATAGCAACTATCAAGTGGGAGCATTATCGACTTCAACCCTGCAAAATCCAGACTCCTCCATCGTTCCAGGTCCAAGCTGTGCATACAAAAACTGCTCAAACCCAAAGAAATATGTATCAAATTTAAGTCAAAAATACAAGGTTTTTAGACATACAACATGTGTTAGTTTAATGATGGGGAAATGTTTTAAAGATGCACAAAATGACTAATAACATATTTCAATTTGTGCAGCCACACAAAACATGATGGCATCTTGGGTTTGAACAGTTGATTCATAAACATCATATGGGTTCAACATAATGTTGGAACCAGCAGATAAAGAATATACATGTGATGTTGTCATACTGTGAGGAAAATGTGTATTTTAAAGCTACTTGAGGAACATTTTTAGAGGCAACTCAGTGTTAAAAGGATGTCAGTAGAAAGATGTTGAACTTTACTCACCCCAGCGTACGATTGGAAGGTGGTGCCTGTGTGATGACAGAGGTGGGTGACGGCATGGTGGGCTGAAGAGCATCAAAGCCCAAGTGTAGTGGGAGGGAACCTGGACGCACAATAGTCGGGGTGGGGGCTGAACTCCTGGGTGGTGTGTCCTAGGAAAATAGAGGTAAATTACGTCAAACAGTTCAAACAAAGCTTTCACCTATTTAACACATTTCAACAGGTCATGCATCGAAGAAAAAAATGTATTATTCAGCTCCTCAGGGTGCATTTATGCAATACTGCTGAAGTCATGATGACATGCATCATGAGCCATACTCTTTCTACATCATTTAAGGTTCTTCTCTATCCACTCATGCAACACCCTCCGCCGCCCCCCCTCCCATCCGCTGTCCATTTCTGTCCTACCTTTCCTTTAACCCGACACTCTATGCTGCTGTCTGAATTTCCAGAGATGGATTCAGGGCTGCCTGGTGGCGAGGAGTCGACCTCTACAGGTGCCTCTTCTTTCACCTTCATGTCTGATGGTGTCTGCAGGCTCATGTCCAAAGCCACAGAGTTGGGAGCCGGGAGCTGAGAAGGACAGAGGCACCGAGGGAGAGAGATGAAGAGCGCAAGTTCACACAACTCTCAAAAGATAAGATTCACATAGATTGCAGTTCATTTAAAAAAGGAAGTGGGTATTTATGGTATCACACAAAACAAACAACCACAGCATCAGTTTACGAAACAAAGTAAGCGCAATTAAAACACACTGGACCATTTAAATAAAATCATTCAAAAAGCTGATGCAATAGTTCAAATTATAACAAAAGTTATAAAGTGCCCAAGACAGGAATTTCTGTGAGAAATCAATTTTGACTACATCAACATTTGAGGTAGGAAAGAAGGAAGTAAAAAGTAATTTGTCACTACATGGGAGCCTTTGCATAAAATCCTGTTGGTTTCGATACATAATGACAAAGACATATATGCAGACACACACACACACACACACACACATTTACGCAATCATCAACCCCAAGCCTTTCTTACAGAGTTCTTTGCCTTCTTCTCCTCGTCGTCTTGTTCGAAGGAGCTGGCCAGCTCGTTGAACAGACCAACCTCCTCGCAGTTCTTTAGGAAGCGGGTGGGAGTAGGTGTCTGGTCTGACAGAAGGGAATGAACGGAGATAACTATTCAAAGTGATGCTTTCACGCTTAGTTCGCACTTAGCATTGAATATAGAAACCCGTGTCATCAATGTGTCGCTGAGGCTGCTTTTCTTGAAATTGCACTAATAGTGCTGGAACACGCTGACACAGAGGTATGCTTATTGCTAACCAGTCTTCGTCCGAATGCCGGCAGAGGAAATTTAACAAAGAGGAAAAGTAAAGCTGTCTCGTAAACAAACAGTACCTGCAATAATGACAGAGTCGGTCCTGGCTGGTCCAAATTTCAGTGTCATTTCATGCTTGTGTTTGTGTACAGCCAAGTGGTCCTCATTGGTAAACCTCTGGAACACGTAAACAAGAAGAAAAGAGGAAAGACAAGTACATTATATGAAGTAGCCGACGGGTCATGACCTGAAGAAAAAGCCTATAGTACCTTAACCCAGATATCATATTGCAATAAACAGACAGATAATCTCTTGGAGATGTAGCCCAACACGTGCAGCATATAATGTAGACATTATGTGACAAATGGGACAATTCCTCGGGTCTTAAAAGCCCAGTATGGGCCCATTATAGCTGCAGGACATGGGCTCAAATATCTTAACACATACTAGAGTTATATAGAAAAAGAAAAAGGGCTTGTACTGATGAGAGCTGAAATGATTAACAGCTCAGAAAAGTGCAGAATGAGCAAGGGTCGAAAATGAAGTATAAAATCCACTGGCACAAAGCAGATGAGCTGACACATCAACACAGATGCTGCAAGTGAAGGAGAAGGTGTTTTTACAGAAGAGAACACGTTGTTGTCAAAACTAGTCGGTGCGTGAAACGTGGATGTCACACACTGTGTCTCTGTAAAGCTCTACATTAGCCTATGTTGTGTTATTTCCGCATCAGGTAGCCACAGGAGGCCTGGCACTCGGGCGAACCAGACCTTTAGAGGAGAGCACCAACAGCCATCGTCTGAGACACGTGGAGGTGAATCAGTCAGAGGCGGCGGAGGAAGAGGAGAAATAATCTTGGCTCTGGCACCAGCCTATTCACCATTCGCTGTAGCCTATTTTGGGGGCGCTGCGAGTTCAGTCGTGAGAGAGTGAAGTGGAAACACAGTCAAGTGTCAGGGGGCTTATTTTTAGCCCTACCAGGCAGCATCACCAATACCAAACTGCATGTCTGATTTGTCTCTTTCCTCTGAACAAGGCGGCTGGGTCTTGCAAAGGAAACTATCTCCGACTAATCTCCCCCATATAAGATACTGGCAGCTAGAATTACCCCTCCCCACACAGTAAATACTGGGGATCATATAATGGGGGGGGGCTGTTGTTGTTGTTGTTGTTAACTTGGTAAAAGGAAAACCCCGAGCAAAGCCAGGAGTCAATCATCCTCGTTCTATTATGGGCATGATTCAGACTTTCCTGGTAGACAACTGTTGCTTGTAAAGGGCAGCAGTAAAACAGCATTTGGACACAAGGCACTTGTAACATAAAGGATGTTCCGTGTTCAAATATCAAATCTAATAAACATAAATGCAGCACGTGTCTATGCTTCATAACTATTTGCATAATGATATTTAAACTGGCATGATATGTAAGACTGGGAATTGTACCTTAATGTACCCAGGTACCAGGTTTTGTACAAACCAAAATGTATTGAAAACTGTCAATTACCAAAGGTTTTCAATCAAATGTCTGGTGAATTTCAGTGTTATTTGCGTTTTCTGTGATCACATAGTTCCTGATTCAAATTTTAAAGTTAGCCTATTTTAGACTTCTTGTTTCACGTTTTCCCTCAGCTCTACGGAGAGTTGTCGTGTCTTCATTGACTGTTTTGGTTCAGTCCCACTGCTTTCGCCAAACCCTGATTCCAGCTGCAGTAGGAAGCTTTTCCAGCAGATAAACGTTTCCAGATAAACGAAAAATAATTTTTCACACAGCCAGAAACATGACTCCAAATGAATGGCTCTGTAACTCTGACAAGCAATTGTTTGCCAACAGGTTCACCATGGCATTCATGCCACAGCTATAGTCTCTTTGCCTTGAAAAGCCACCATGTGAGTTAAACTGCCAACTAAATTTATAATGATATTTACAAATTAAATATGCACAGGAACATGTCAAATGAAAGAAAATGTTCAGGGAAGGAGTCCCTAGGTGTCCATAAAGTTCTGAGAAGAAAATAGCCAGCACACGCATGTTTAACTGCTTTACATGCCTGTTGTTCAAACTGCAAATCCCATATACAACAGATCGCTTCTGATCTTCTTTCTTCCTCTAGACCCCAGGAAACAATCCATCAGCAACTCTAAAGCTCATATCACACCCAGCCGAGCACTTCAGTAGACAGCTAATTGATCACAACATCAGACATGATATTTCCTGTGTTGAACAGTCACGAGTTCTAGAACACACTTGTTTTAATTTGCTGTGATGTGAGGCCAAGCCCCGACAATGCACCACGCTGCTGGCATGTGTGCGCACTACTGACCCTCAGCTGAGTCACTGCCGTGGCTCAAACCTGTGTCTACAGGCGCTAGAAGTCGACAGTGACAGGTAGAAACAATGTGTTCTGATTACTCACTGGCGCTTCCAGTGAGTCACTGCTAAAAGAGACGGCAGCGTCTCATGAGACAGCATGCTAGCTAGAATGCCACTGGTGTGATGATTATTAAGAGTATTGCATAAATCACAGCTGGTTTCTGGCAACAAGAACAAGCGTGATGGTAGCCAAGAAGTCTTTTCACGGTTATAAAGTTTTAAAAGCTTTAATCTACTCAAATCAAGTGTCGTTTCAAGTACCATATCTTAAGTAAGTAAAATACATTCGATCATTAAGTAGTTACAGTTCACGGCTGGAGTACTTACACAAGTGTAAAAACACCCCACACCACACACATGCACACACTTGAAACTTAGAACAAGGAGGGAGAAGACTTACCTGTCCACAGCCAGGAGCGTTGCACACAAAAGGTCGGTCGTCCCCCATTTTTGCAAAGAGCTTGCAATGTAACTGTGGGAGATGAGAAGAGGAGAACATTGCTGCGGCTTTTCTTGTTTCGTGAACTGGCAAATCCAAAAAACAACAAAACAGGGATGCTGCGGCTTGTAGTCTTTAGTCTGAGCAGGAAGCCGAATGCTATTTAAAAATAACCCTGGCACAGAGGAAAACATGCACAGAGGCAGCGAGACGAAGTTTCCCTGGTGATACTTCCTTCACACGGGGGATTGTGGTCGGCCAATGAGGAGCCGCTTACAAGAGAGGACGACGGCTACCATTTACACAAAGACGTCTCCCTCTCCTTCTGTCTCATTTTCCCCTCACTCCCAGTCCCTCCTTCTCTCATCACCACTCCCCTCTCCTCACCTCTCAAGCACCTCCCAACCTTTAACTTCTTGTACCCCTCATTAGCTCTCTTCCTCTCTCTGATTCAAAATGTTTTCTCCGCACACAATCTTTGTTTCTCCAGCCACTTTCTGAGAACTCATGTGAATCCACGTCACAAATGCCTTTAAGATGGGCACATTCACTCTGACCCTACACTGTACCTCACTTTTTTTTTGTATGATGATACAAGTGACTGATGGAAATGGGTCGCCATACATTACTGATAACGCCAACAGAATCTAATATAACGGTTTTTTTACTCACTAAATGAATGCTATGATACTTTTAGTATGACTGTTGGTGCTTTCATACAATAATGTAAACTAGGGGTGGATGACGTACTTGGTGAGAAAAAAAAAGTATAAATAGGTAGAGGCATTCAATATTCATTTCATTCAACAATTGTGCCATGTTATTGCAGCTCAAGTCCAAGAAAACACAACCTTTAAACTATCATTAAAGTTCAACTTCAAATAATACATTGAGTTATATCATTAAATACATATTGTATTGATGTATGTCCCACATCTGCCTTTGCTAGATGATTGCAAAGATAAATCACAATGTAAATTAAATATTTAATATTAATTAAACTAATAGTGCATAATAATACTGCTTCTATAATGGGGCTGAACAGTATGATCTAAACGCTATGCCACAATGAGAGTCACATTTAACTCTACAATGATAGTGATAATGATAATTCAGATACATCAGTACATAATAGTTCCTTTTTCGTGTTAAATCACATCTGATAGGTTTGTCCCAGTTGAATACAGTATGACCAGACACTGGACATCTGGAGTGGACTTATAACTAATAGATTTGTAGACTGGTTGTTGTAGCTAATGTCATTTTAAGCATATATAATTCACACAATGTATTCATTGAAAACTGCAATTAGGGGTCAATTTAGGAAGATGAGATATGTATTTATAACCCTGGAAATTAAATTAATTAATTGAATTGCCCTGGATTTTACTGGGGCGCTATAAACACAGCATAAATATTTGGTAATGCTGTAAAAGTATAGACACAAGGCATAGCATTGTTGGGCATTTGGATGCACTGGAGATGCTTCCAAACCGTCCATAGGACTATAAACCAAACAATGCATCCCTGTCTTCCTGGGTAATGCTGTTGTCAAGAGTTTAATATGCACTTTATTATGTTTGGTTTCTCCTCTTGTGCCTTAAGTTGAAGTGACACAAACTAAAGCTGTGCGGCTTTTATCAGCTGGAGAATAACTCCTCACAACCCCCCCACCCCTCACCCCCAGCCATGCCTCAACCCCATCCCCACAGAACCACCCCGCTGTGTATGTGCACTGCTCTGCACAGCGGAACTACACCCTGTGTGAAGACGAACTGGAAGGTTTAGAAAAATAACTCTGATGGTCACTGTGGAGGGGGTGACGATGGCAATGGACGAGGGACATTAATGTTTTAGAACTCTCAGCTGGCCCAAAGTGACGTCTGGTAACTTATTACACAACGCTGTCCCACTGACAGTACAGCAACTACCAGCATGCATCAAGGACCTTGCTGTGTATACAAGTAAGAAACCTTTCAATAAACAAAACCCACCGACTACTGCATTAAGGTTCCACCAAAACGCAGTCATGAGCTGGGATAGCGTGCGGCTTTAATAATTTAATGCTAGCCCTTTAAAATGGATGTGTAAGATGTCTTTTGTGATCCACCTCCAAAACTTTTACTTTGATTATGATGATGTTGTTTGTGAAGTGTATTTAATCATGTTTATTTCAAAAATCTGTCGATGCATTTACCAACTTAACTTGCTTTCTTGACCCTATTCCACAGACTGGAAGGCAACGTTAGTAAAACACATTTAGTATTGTCATGTTACTATGTTACTGACCACATTAACCCACATTACTACGTGGATTGAGCATTTAGCCTAACATTATTGAGTGGGACAGATTATTCATTATGTTGGCGAGGCATAAATGTCTGAAAATGTTCCCAATGTTGAAGTCAGTATATTTTCCTCCTTCCTGCCTCCATCTCTCCCTCTGCCGAGGACAGCTGCCCCTAAGCCAACACATGATTACTGAAGCCTTGCGCTGCAATACAACGCTCTCCCATGACGCCGGGCCTGTAACAGGCCAAACCGTTGTGTCTCTCAGCTCCGTGCCTTTATGGGGAAAGGGATGTGCACCGTGTTTGCAAGCAAAAGCCCTGACCCTCTCCGCGCAGATCAAAGTGCCAGTGAAGCAGACCTCCCATGCTCTGGAGAAAGGCAACAGGTCGGTGCAAGGGCCCTCACAAAGTGCTTCCAATCCACTGAGTCTATTTGGGCTGAGATGTGTCTGCAAACGAGATTCTCCATCTAGCTCGTTATACCGAGGGTGTGGACTGTGTGGGGAAATGGACACATCTGGCGTGAGGAGTGGGAACAGAGTTTACATCTTACTAGAGACATGCTAGACATTAACTTGGCTGGCTGGCACCAACATGAAATGTGGGATTTCCACAATAAATTTCAGATGACAGGGGTGGAAAATACCATTTGTTTTCATAGCTGCCCCAACCAATATCTTAACCTGATTAAAACAGATGTGTTAAAAGTATTTTCTTCACAATCTGTTCCTTGGCTTTGGGGTAAGACAACCTATCTTGAAGGACTTCTTCAAAAACTGCATGAAGTGGTGCTGTTAATTTACTACTCTGATTGTCAGATGCGTCTCACTGAAAATAAACAAACGAGTTGAAAGTGTAAGGTTTTACTGCACACTGTAAAATGCTCTGCTTTATGCAGACATCAACTCTTGTGGGAGACAATAAATCAGTCTGCTAGTTACATTAGTCCTGATACACATCACTGATATACATTACAGGCATGGATATCAAGTCCACCTATTTTTGCCTCCTTTCATCCAAGGTGACATGGAAGCACTCAAAGTGCCCTAATTCCTGTCCCTCTCATTGAGCTGCTGCCAAAGTCCCACCGTTAACTTGGATTTCTCCGACTCAGCAGGTGTAGGGGAACGAGTCCCAGCTATAATCAGCCACAGCCATCCAGTGTTTGATGCAGCCTGCTAGGAAACTGGCTAAACAAACTGTATTAATAGCTCGCGCTGCAGCCATGACTCTGGAATCTGAGGCTTGAATTGCCAGAGGGTAGGGGAGACCCCACAAAAAAGAAAAAAAAAGTAAAAGGAGGGGGAGGGAGAGGGTGAAATTGTGAAATAGTGAGAGAACATCGGTCAGCGATTGGTCAATTGAATGATCACGGCTATTTGCTGGATCACAGGTGAGGCCCTGTAAATGTGGGCTGGGAGCTTTAGAGGCCAGAGATCTAGGCTGCAGCTGGGTGTGTGCAACAGCCAATATGTATTTATGTAAGCAAAGTGAACCTGAGATTTGGTAAATGGAACAAATGAAATCCTATATCCATGTCTGCATAACTAACAAGGCCTAAAAGCTAAATCCATGCTGAGCTAGTACACAATGCAGGACAATACAGGATGGACCCAGGGCAGTTTTCTAAAATTAACTCAGAAACACTGTGCTGATTTGTTTTGTGGTCAAAAACATTTATAAGCACTTGCCGTGAGGTCTTGGTTCTATTACAACACATTTCAAAAGAAAAAGATCATGTCACTTGATGTTTTGGGTTTCATCAAAAGTGGAGCCTGCACAGCCTCTGGTGCTAACAATAATTTTGCAAAATAATTTATGTTTCATGCTCTATCGCATTACATACTGAGTTGACAAACCAATAATGAATAGACGGATTTTGGATTGCTGACATCTCAAAAAACTAATTTATATACAAACGCATATATGCTCAGCATATTTTTTTGAAACATTTATTCACCTATAAGGATAGCATTGCTAGGCATCTTGGTGCACTGGAAACAAAACGACAAACCAAGCAATACATCCCTGTCTTCCAGGGTAATACTATTGCCAAGAGATTAATATGCACATTGTTGTATTTGGTTTCTCCTCTTGTTTGTGCCTGAAGTTGAAGTGACACTGAACTAAAGCTGTGCGGCTTCCATCAGCTGCCTCCGATGATGATGATTAAGGTGCAGCAAAAAAGATTTATGATGCAAACAATTTCAAATGTATAATCATTACTCAGAGTGGGTCAAGATGTTTGGTTGGACAAAACAGGCTGCCGTTTTCTCTGGTGTAAGTATGTGATGAAATGAGGTACAACTCTGCCAAAAACATGACCTACATTCCTAATGAAGGTGTTGACATGCATCGGGGTGCGATTCCTGGGGCGTTCAACAGCTCAAATTGCAATACTATAGATATCATTAATACTTGAGAATTGGAGTTCTTCGGATTTATTGAAGTCCCAGATTATCATTGCAGCATATTCTACCGCCAAAAAAACCGACAGGCAAATGTTTTTCGTGTGGTTTTAGGCGTTTAAAAGGAGGACAATGTCAAACTGAAATCCTCAAGTGCTGCAAACTGTAGTTCCTTCTTCTAGACAACGCTGGCTGGCTTGAAAAAGTTTGTCTTTTTTAGCCTTCATTACCGTCTGGCGACGGACGGGTATATTGGCCCTGCCTTTTCCCGTAACAAGACCGCCTATTCTTTTCAGCAATTGGCTAAAAAACACGCCAGTCAACAGCATCTGATGAATGCAATGCTTAACACCCTGTCAATAACAGCGGCTAGCGGCATCTTATTGGCTAAAAATCCGAAATCAACTTTTGTATCCACTAAAAAACTAATGGCTAGCTGGTGTGGCTAGCGTTAACAACAGGCCGAACGCACATTCAATGTGAGTCATAACAGCGCTACTACCACTTTCAACGAGGACAACAAACACATCAGCACTAATTTAATTATATCTAAAGTAAACGGGTGTGCTTTAAAGGTATTGCGGACAGTCAAAATCACAAAAGCAGAAATACGCTAGCAGTTAGTTGGTTAGCGGACTGACACTCGAGTGCAAAGCGAGACAGTGGGTCCGAATGAAACGTTCTAGCTTCCACAACAGTTTAGACAATTGAATAGACATGTCGTTTTAACAATAACAAACATTGAAAACTGGCGCGGCGAGCCCTACTTTGTCATCGTTTGGTGTAGTCGACATATATATGGTGAATTTAAAGGGTAATAAAGTGTTTACAAACTCACCCTTGCGCCCCTCTCTCTGGCTCCACTCTCCTCTCCTCTCTTGGAATTTGACACTCCCCTTGACGTCGAATCATCGCGAGAATTAAAGTCAGTTCTCGTAGTCAGACGTCAGAAACGTCAGGAGGACGTTGAGAGGAGAGGCTCCTGAATATCTTCTTTTGTCCGTGAATATTTTTAATAAGGCGGAGATTTGGCAATATCTCAATATATATTCGAAAATATTACAACTAAATTCCTAATCAGGTTACCGTATTTAATAGGTTAAATTATTTAGTGTAACACCAGATAAACAACCTGCCTCTCTGAAGAACTGTCAGTTTTGACTATATGATTTTGAAAATGTAAAATATACAATGTAGCCTACCACGCACACAAAGTACATACATACAAAAGACATGCCCACTGAATGGGAAGCTTTCAACAGCTCATCTTAAAACTTTACTACCTTTGTTCAGCCGTTGTATAATCTACAAGGCTACTCAAGGCACCCAAATACAAACATAAAAAGTGTTTATGGCTAAACTCAACTAACTTAAAAGGAATGACAATAAAATACAAAATAACAAATGCCATTTTTTTCATTAATGAAATGGTGGAAATGGCTCACTAATCCCATTTTTAAGTCTTTTGTAGACTACATTTGGCTTTATGATTAAAGCATTCCCCTCATTATAGTAACTTGTTTAAGACAATCACTTCTGTTGCTCATTGCAATGGCACCAAAGACAATGAAATCTCTATTAATTAGACAGGATCAAATGTGTCTTCCATTTTTCCACTTTGTTTCTGTTGTATTATAGGATGTTACAAGCCATTAAACATTTTGTTTGTTTTGGAGCTTATCATCCTTTAAGTTAAGGTCTCCATGGTAGAGAGGAGGTTGTGTGGCTCAGGTCCTATCTGTTTATATAGTCCTATGATGTATATCATTTTGTCATCCTGGTTGTCTATACTGTAATTTTTTTTGTCTATGCACATGATATGCACGTCTGAGAGAGATCCCTCCTCTGTTGCTCTCCCTGAGGTTTCTTCCATTTTTTCCCCTGTTGAAAGTTTTTGGGGGGAGTTTTTCCTTACCTGAATTGAAGGTCTGAGGATTGAGGGATACATAGAAATAAAATGGACTACAATGACTGAATTTGAAATTATGCTAAATCAGGTATTGGTATATGTTTGAAAATGCATAAAATATTAAAGATGAGGCAGCTGATCCACAGCAACTGTTACATAACATTGCTGTTTTCCTCCAATATACAAATCCGACTAAACATCTCATTCAGAAGTACCAAATGAATGTGAACTCAGCGACAAGGCTAGAGAGACACCTAGTGGATACCTTGAGAACTCAATGTGCTGAATTTCACTTTTATACTTCTTGTAGCTATTTCTTGGTCATCTTAATGTTTTTGCCAAAGTTCTTCCCAGAAAGATTTTGTTCACCCCTGCATAAGTTCAGTAGGCGCCCAGAGTAGTGTTTTGCGCAAGTATTTGAAATTGCTCAGAAACAGCTCTGACTGTGAATGCATGATGTGGTTTCTCATTTTTGATCTCCTCTGGCCCTCTCATTGTAATGACTGTGATTCAGTCTAACAAGTGCAGTCAAACTGTAATTACACAAGCACTAAGTGATCACAGCTGCCTTCAATCCAAATCACTAATGCAAAGGACGTAGTTTTACAGTTAAATGGTAATCTAGCCTTTTTCATCACAAAGTTAATATTCAGGCTCTTGTATATATTTTTTACCCAGCGGTAAATGTGTGTATGTATATTGCTTAACATTTTTAAATGTGGGTGTTTTAAGTGACCAAGCAGCAGGTGCTCCTATCAATTTGTCACAGACAGAAAAAAATGGACATCAAAACACTGCCATGCTGTTCCTAACAGGTGTATGTAACATTTTAATTTTAAAAGCAGTGAGCCTTGATAACTGATTTGGTTATCACAACAGGGAGACTCAGTCGCAGCGTATTAAAGGTGCAGGAGAAGCACAGGTGTAAATAATAAAATTATTGATGGCTGAATACCTTTTAGCTGCTTTGGCTTTAGGTCACTGGTGTTGCGCATACTCACTGTGTCCGAAATCAGTCACTACTCACTACATAGTCCAACTATGAGAGGACGAGAGGAGAGAAAGCAGAGCTAAAAACATTTTTTTCATTTTGCTGGTGAGCTCATTACATGTTCTACATTGAACTCCCTAGATAGCGAGAAAAATGAATGAGTAAATGATTTCGGACACAGCCACTGTCTCACTGTTACTGGAACACTTGAATATAACAGGGCCACTGATATTGTTATTAGTAACCCTTGTTCTTCTCCTACTATGATGAGTCAAAATGTCTGCTTTGAAAACGGCCTATGCAAATAAAACCTCAATCTGAACCAAGTCAGTAACACGTTTTTCACTGGGGTTCCTACTACAGCAGAGCTTTTAAAGTAAGAGGGCTTATTTAACAATTGTTAGATGTATTTTAGCTGTTTAAACGTAAAGTCACAATAGAGAGAGAAAAAATGGATGGAATATAAAAGGCATTTACTTTCATTACGTTGACAAAAAGAAAGCACTTTTGCAGGTGTACACAAGACATGGTCTAAGGGGTTAATTTT
The DNA here is from genome assembly GCA_036023655.1 of Nannoperca australis. Lineage (NCBI taxonomy): Eukaryota > Metazoa > Chordata > Actinopteri > Centrarchiformes > Percichthyidae > Nannoperca > Nannoperca australis. The sequence continues at coordinate 22,723 of JAVQJD010104922.1, forward strand.
TATACAGCAGCAGAAGAAGCAAACAAAATCAAGCACAGAAATTGTCAGAATTTAGACAAATGCCATAAACAAATACATTTTGTAAGAACAAAAACTTAGTAATCATGCCACTTCATGGTTCTAACATTTAAACATTTCATTTAAAATAAAGTCATTTTAACGCATACGCTGCAAAATTTTGGACCAGGGAGCACCCATGAAAAACCTAAACTTTGTAAGTTAAGACTGAAAACATCAATTTTTTAAAAAAATGAACATTTTATTCCTCCTTGGCAACAGCACCCTTCATTGAAATAAAGCCCAAATAAATAGTAAATCACATACAGCAGGCGTGTTGTCATCACTTCTACCAGCGCTGAACATTTTCAGAAGACTCGGAGGCAAGATTAGTGTGCCTCGCACGTTTTGTGAAACCAATCTGTGAAGCCAGAGATAATATTCTGCAACCCTTTGTTGCTTCTATATAACAACTAAAACTGATCCTGGCACAGTCTTTTCTGGTCAAAGTGTGTTTCCTTTTTTCCCCCTCATTGGTAATGCAAAAACGATTGCATTGCAAGTTCACTGGGATGTCATCGAGAGAGAGAGAGATGGCCCCTCTAACTTTCAAACAAACTACATAAGTCGTTCCTAAGCACTACTTCAGGAACTGCATCCTCTGACAGAATTACTGGACACCCTGCATTGTTAGACATTAGCCCTCATTCATACACCTATCCTACATTTAAATCTAATAATAATAATAATAATAATAATAATAATAATAATACTAATTTTATCACCAAACTCAATATTTAAGATTTTCCTCATGCTCTGTGATAAACCATAATAGCATTTTTCATTATATTCAAGTTGTAAAAAATATTCAATACGAGTTGTTATTGGCAAAAATAACAATAAGCTTTCTTAATATTTCAAACATGGACTGGCTCTTTGTGAACAGCTGGATGATTGGACACAAGTAGCTTCATGCAGGTCACGGTGAAGCTCTGATCTTATAGTTTCTTTCTGTACTGCATGCAGGGTGCATTTTTGCTGCAGCAAAACTTATTTTTAAACAGGCCAGAGTTACAAAACAAAATTATTTTGGGGGGGGTGTTTTTAAGAAGCAATACAAACATGGCCTTGTGCAGTCTTCTTCCTACAACTGTAATTGATCAAACTGTGTAACTCTGTAAAAAACAAATCTTGTGTAACCACTACATAACAAAAAAAGAAGACTTGGAGAAGTTTATACATCTATCCTGGTGTATAAATTTGTATTCATTTTCAAGAAGATTTGATAAATGAGGGCCACTGTCAGACAATATCCTATAATGCAACTGAGACACTTTCTTGCCAGTAAATGCTGTGTGGTAAGCTGTCTAATAATCAGCCAGTGAGGTCTGAGAGCCCCGCAATTGTTTCATCGCCTCAGTCTCTGAGCAGTAGATAGTCTTTGATAGTCTCTGGTAAAGGAAGCTCTTTTACAGCAGTGGGGAGGAACTGGACTCCAAGACTTTGCCGGACAGCGCAGCGTGCCAGAGAGCGAAGCGTGGGAGCCTGAGCCACCATGTTGGTCAGCCTTGCTAGCAGCTGGGGATCCTTACTCAGCTCCCTGGGAAGGGTGCCGTCAGCCCGTCGGATCTCAAACCGCCCCGCCGCCCGGCACAGCAGCTCTAGGCACTCTTCCTCCTGCTCAGTGCCTAGACCCCGGGCCAACAGGGCCACCAACCGCGAGATAGGGGTCTGGCCCTTCAGGTTGGTCACATGGACCTGGGCTCCGTAGTCTAATAGCACTTTGACACTCTCCAGGTTGCCCTTCATTGCTGCCCAGCTCAAAGGCGTGTCATTGTTGTAGTCCCGGGCATTGGGACAGGCCCCGCTCTCCAGCAGGGCCCTCACACACTCTGGGTTATCTTTGAAGGCAGCCCAGTGAAGTGGAGTGTCCTTGTTGCCGTCCAGGGCGTTTGGCTGGGCCCCGTACTCCAACAGCAGCTCCACACAGCTCTCATCCTTCTCTGCTGCATAGTGCAATGCTGTGCGGTTATATCCATCCAAAGCATTCACCTGAGAAGGAAATACAATGTAATGAGCAATTCTATGCTGAAGAGTTACCAACCCTTGAGGCCATAATTTAGTGGCACAAGCCCAGTGACCAGCGCAAAGTGGTAGGTCGCTTGTAGGGAGCATATGACTGTGCAACTGTTGTTCTGGCTCACGCAGATGCAGCAACACAAAGTGCAAAGGGGCCGGCTGAAGTAGAATATAGATCGGAGGACGTGATAATATAGCACTAAAATACCACACAGACAGCTAATTTTAAGGCCAGGAAAACACCACTGTTGTAGTGCTGCCATGAAAACAGAGCCCTACATTTATAGCCTCGGTTCAACTAAATAAAAAGAAACATTTTCAACATTCTACCAAATAAATAATCCCAATGAAAGGTATTGACAGTGATCATCTAAAGTAACACATGCTCTTTCTGGAAAGACAGAGTAAGGAGGTAGACAGGAAAGAAAGAGGTACAACATGTAACAAAAGGTCCCCGGTCGGAGTCGAACCAGGGATGATGAGTGTTATAAGCCATCCGCTCTAACCAGTCGGGTGCCAGGTTGCTCTGATGTGAGCACTATAAGCAATATTTAATTCACCTCCTTTTGATTTGGCTGGAGGCAGAATTCTCAAGGACAGGCAACGCTACACCTGGACAAATGTAACCAAATCTGTAAGATACCTCTGCTAGGTACCTCTAGAGGTAAATGAGGAAAATAAATATCATACATTTTCACCCAGAAAACACATAATTGCCAGCTATAATTGTCAAACACAATTATTAAAATAAAACACCTGTCCACATGTCGAAGTGCCCTTGGGAAAGACACTGAACCCTAAGTTGCTCCCACTTGAGGCCAGCACCTTGCACGGCAGTGCCAGTGTGTGAATGTATGTGCGACTGGGTGAATGAGACAAATCTGTAAAATGCTTTGGGAACCATTAAGGTTGAAAAGTCCATTTACCATTTATCATTATGGTTAAATGCAGCTTTCCTACTTTACAGGCAGCCACTGGTTTCAGTTTGATTTGTGCATCAATGTTTTTATTTAACAACAACCTATTCAGCTTTATTGACCACACCGACAGGGAATCATTTCAGAAATTGCCCAACAAAGATTTTTTTTAAATCTTGAAACGAATAAAAGCGGCCATGATGATCAGTGCGATGGACTACCTGTCACAAGCGAGGTTTAACTCTATGCAGGTTGACTATCATATCACGCAGTGGCCGTCTGGAAGGTAGGAATTTAATCTGAAGTCTTGTGTGGGAGTGACCTGTGACATACCTCTGCCCCCTTCTCCAGCAGCAGCTCCACACAGTCAGCGTCAGCGACCATACAGGCACAGTGCAGGGGCTTCAGTGTGCCATGCATCCTGTTCACGTCAGCTCCCTTAGGCACACAGGAGATACTGACGTCAATATGCCTGATGACACTGAAAGATTTGATTAGTTTGAAGTCGAACTGGAAGATGGGCAGGCCTACCTTACGAATGAGATCCTCCACATTGTCGTGTGGGAATGAACGGATGGCTGCGATGGTGCGGATGAGCCGCTCAGACAAGGAGTATTTACTTTGAATGCTTTGCATGATGTACCACATAGTAGAGCTCATGTGTAACTGAGGACCATGGCACCCGGACAGGGGTGACACTAGGGCACACTGAAACACATTTCAAAGAACAACATTTTCATTATTAGATGTTGTTTGTTGCTTTAACACAGAATTTCACCAGTCAATTTGCATGCAGTGTTTTGTTTCATGGAGACAAAAAAATGCACATACTGTAGAAATTGCTCAGTGTAAAATTACACTGGCAGTATTTATTCAGGTCTGCTAAGACGAGGTATATTGAGTATTGGGAGTCCAGCGACATCTCCTTTTATTTGAGAGTTTGTTAATACAATCCATTTTAAGTGACATAATGGGAAATTACTGAGACTGAGAATAGCCTACTTCTTGACCTTAAGCTCGAAATGTCATGTATGATGACAACCATGAATGACAACAATTATTTAAACTGAACAAAATTAACATTCAATACATTTTCCCCGTTTTTTGATCATGATCATTTTGGGGTTAAAGAAATACTGTCAGGACACCATCGTTCCGACCATGAAAGTTAGATAGTGTATGCATGTATTGTTGTCAACAAAGAGAGCCTAACGTTATTCTATTGTTGCTACTTAATAATTGAAGTCGCCCGAGAGCTGGCTGCCAGCACATCAGCCATGTAAAAGTATGCTAACTAAACGTAAACAAATGACTGACACTGAAAGCTAACGTTAGCTCACTTTACAAAAACCATGCTCTACAACAAAAGAAAGAAAAATGCAATCTGCAACAGTGATGGACGCTTTAAACCAAGTGATAGCTTTTAAAACACAACAAATTAACATTAATAGACAGATCGCAAGCGCCACTTGACTAGCAAGCAGGCGCTGACGGGCTGGTTTAAAGGAGGAATAAATTATCTGTGGCTACATTTTTACCGGCAGCTAGCACCAAGTTAGCTAGCTAGCTAGCTGACGAGCTAAAGTTAGCGTCGAGATGCGAAGAACAATCGACACTCGTAGGCGAAAAAAATCAAATGACATTCATTTCAAACACTTGTGAAGGTGCTTTACAACGCCCCTTGCATCAACCATCGACACATAACCAATGCTAATGAGACAACGTACCGTTTACGGCCCACGGTTTGAAGGTCTGACAGGTTGCCGTATTGACTGTTTGCTGCTCGGTTCGACATAAACACAGAACGTCACCGCTCGCGGCCACGCCCTCTGCCTCGACCCTCTGTCCCCTGTTTTTAAATTTCACCGAGCAAACGCTGGCTTTATTCTGCGAGAACTTCAAATAACTTGATTTTTTCTCCGAATGCCGGCTTTTACGAGGTCTGTCGGCGAGGCACGTCTTTGTCAAGTGTACTTACTTCCCCAATATAGACATGTATGGCAGCACCGCCCGCAAGCGTCCACCGGCATGCCACGAATGCCTTCTGCTCATGACCATGTTAAGGAACGGTCGACCAGCAGAGAGACACCGAACAAGTGGCCTCACAAATCACGGAAGACTGACACATCAGGTGGAGGAGCGAAAACGGCCATCCCAGGTGGTCTAATTGATATATTTGTCACCAAAACCCAAAGATATTTAATTTACAACACATAGACAAGCAGCACATCTTCACTTTTTATAAGCAAAAGGTGGAACTAGAGAATGTTTTTCTCATAAGCCTTAAATGGTTACTTGAATATCAAAATACATTAGTCAATTGAAAATTGATCCACAATCAGTTATTTTGTTTGACTAACATTCAGATCAAGATCCTGTTTGAGAAATTATTTTAGGATCATTGGATAGGCCTATCAAGAGCCATAGTTTCTGACTGTTGGTTGGACAAAAGAAGCAGTTTGCTATCACAATTTCCTCAAGTCCAAGGTATTAATGGTCATTTTTCACTAGCTTCTGACATTTTATAGATTAAACGATACATTGAGTAATCAAGCCTTCCCCCCTGTAAGCCTTCAAACAGCTTACGTATGGGTCTGCACAAGTTTAAAACCGATCCAGCCTGTACCAGCTTTTTTCATGGCCGACTAAACCCAACTGTGAAGCAAAGCTACATTTTTGCTTCGCCCCAGCCATTACCGACCTTGTAATCTTTAGAATGCAGGGACACAGACACATTTGGCACAGTCAGAGCAAGAGAGAAATTTCCCCAATACATTTGAAAATGAGACCATTGGAATCCGGCCCCAGCTCTAAACTTTACTTTACAAAACGGATTCACGTCTCACCCGAAACCTGATACTTTGACAGCACCTGTTGGGTTCAGGGCAGATAGCAAAACTCTAGAGGGGATGGACAGGTGAGCTGACGACATTTAAATTCGGAAGGCCTGGATCTGTATATGCCTAAAAAGTACTTGAAACGGGCTTCATTGCAGATTAATTTTTAATCAAACTACTTAAAGTCATTCATCTGTTGATGGGTGTAATGTATGTACAAAACACAGGGCAGAAAGAAATGCGACACAGGAAAGCCAAATCAAAATAATTTATTTTTTGGTGACATTTCATACAGTTCTAGAATTGTGTCTCAAACACTTGGTTGATCCATTACTATATCTCCTTTTGCCACCCAAACCCAAATTAATAGAAACTAACCAAACATATGGAGGGGATGGGGATTCCTTAGGTATTTGCAAGCCTGTCAACATCAACCATATGCTTCTAAAATGATTTCACATTACTCATGAGTAAGATTCTTTTTAAAAACAAGTTAGTGCATTTATTTAATTATACTAATCCACTAGCTGCTCATACTCATTAATGAAAAGGAAATAATAGCCCCAGTGATTGGTTACTCGTTTACTGCATTACTAAACCCAAAGTCAATGCACCAAGTATTTTCGCTCTCAGCTGACATCTCGAACAGTATATAAATGTCATATGCGTGATTTTAGTTTGCCAATGCGATTTCACACAACTTTGGGGAAACCAGCCTACCAAGATTGGGAGAAAAGCGTTGTGCATCAGAATTAAAATAAATACATTTAAAGAGCAATACATACAGTGAGTCAAACTTCAAATTCTATGTCAACCTTTTTGTTTAAAAAAAAAAAATAACAAAAAAAATGAAACCTGCAAACTCACCCTAAAAGCACAAAACAATCTGGTGGATACCTGCTGTCAAATGCCTCCTTCCTGTAAATTCAGTACTAGAACAATTACATTCTCCCACACACATTTCTAGTGAAGGGTTATTACAATATAGCATAGGCAACTACACCTCTAGAGCTTCTTCAAAATCCAGTTTTACTGGGCCAAAAGTTTCCCCAAGACTACATTATTTAGCAGACCTCGTCAATAAAAATCAAAACTGTATCCTAGCACACTATGATCGTAGGCAGCTGGCACATAGCACGTGAAAATGTTCCAATTTTCTTTATACCCACGACTTGGCTGCCAAATATGTACCTCTCATCCTTAGCTAACAGCACTCCTTGGTCTATTGTTTTGACACTATGCCATTGTTAAAAACAATTCACAGATATAAGCTTAACCTGGATATCCTGTGATGATGTAGAAAAGCCAAACCTCACCTAAACCACCAGGCGCACTGAACAGTCAAATCTTACCTTAACCTATTCCTTTTTTTTTTTTCCTCTTCCCCTCTTGGAAAAACATAAACCTACTACCCAAACAAACATGTAAACAGAGAACCTGACTGATTATCAACATGACAATGTTCTGATGCCATCAGAGTGGGCAGACCCAAAATAGTTCAGATAGATAAGAGCTTAAACTGAACATGAAAAACTTTGGACCAGGCTAGCAGGTTCACCGTGGCTAACAGGCCAGTGGGAACCCCTAAAAGTGGATTTCGGCTTCAAACAAAACCACAAATCTGACAGTGGCGTACATCAACAGTTTTTGATATCTGAAAATTTAAGCCAATTATGAACCAGGATCAAAATACCACCATAGAACACATTTCATTAATATACATTAGAAGACCACACTGTCCAGTTTCAGGACAGTGATTCTGAATCTCTGATGTAAAAATTAAAAATCATCCATTTCATTACATCAGTGCAACAGCACATTGTAGCACTTCAAACCTTTTGCTTAACAATCAATGCATACACAGACATCAGTCAACCCTTCAGTCATACTTGCAAACCTAAGCACACAAGAAAAAAACAAAAAAACAACCAAAATCTGATGTCTCATTGCGTGTTAGTGATATCTTTGTATATGTACATGACATATATGCATGTTCTTTTCTTCTTAGTGCATATTGTTCTTGCAGACATCTATTCGTTAAAACCAAAAAGACGGTAGAGGGCCATTTACGTTGGCCCAGCACCCCACCTCTCCCTAGCAGAGCATAAATGAGATGGCCTCCAGATAAATCGCACTTAAATTCTTTTGAGCATAATGCTGGAGGCCCAAACAAGATTTGTGTTTCCTTTTCAAATCACTCAAAGTTCATCGGGTGTCATTTTGCCCATTAGTCCTGGATGTCCCGGTCTTGTCATTTTAAAAGCTTTTCTTTGGACAAGTTCCAGGGGGGGAGGTGGCTACCATAATGTTGTTGCTTTTATGTTATTCATTTTTATATAATTATATATATCCATGTATATATTCATACATCTTTTTTCTATTCATATCAAGTTTTTACTTTGGCGATACTGGTGGGATATTCTGCTCTTTGCCAGTGTGCCTGTAGCCTCCCTGAGGGGAGCTGCGTCGGGCTGGAGGCGGGCGCCTCTGCTCCCGAAACTTGAGGCCCCCGGTGCCTCTGGGGCCATTGCTGCGGTAGTAGCCTTGAGAGTCACGTTCTCGTGGTGGCCGGCTCTCCTTGCATTCCCATCCCCCATCCCTGTCGTGGCCTCTCTCTTGCTTGTCTCCAGGGCCGCTGCTGGAGCCTGGCTCCTCGCCCTTGTTCACACGCAGCTCACGCAACGGGTGGCCTGCCGCGGTGCCCGAGGACGCTGGGGCATGCGCAGCAGGGGGAGGGTCCTTGGGTGGCCGTTGGCACACCTCAGCGTAGCTGAGCTTACGGGGCTCCTGAACCAGGGAAGGGGGGGGGGGAAAAAGCACAGGATGTAACACAGACTCCCATTTATACATTCATTTCCATGATTGCCCTCATTGAACCCTCAGATCTCATAATCTGAACGCTCATCGGGGTAGGAGTGAACGTTCTGGACTTTTGGTGGGAAAGGGCAGAGAGAGATAAAAGACAGAAATACTGAAGGAGATGGACAGGTAGAGAGGAGGGAGAGAACCAAAGCCAGGTAGTCCACTACCTCACTTCCCTCTATGCGCAAAAGATCTCATCATCAGGACGAGGACTATGCTCGAGTGCAGTCATTACAAAGAACCAAATCCTCACCTGTGCAGGAGTGGGAATAGTGGCTGCCGCAGGGGCTGGCGTGCTGGGTGTCGCGGGCGTGGAGGCAGCAGGGGGCTGAGGCCTGGAGCTAGGCACGGGCTGTGTGGAGGGGGGTGGGTTTACGGTAGTTTGAATGGGTGTGCGTGGAGTCACTTTTGGAGCTGGAGCTGGGGGCTCTGGCCGTTCAACCCTCTTCTCCTGACGACTGACACTGTGAGAACAAGAGTTTCACACCTTCATGTCACCAATTTGAGTTAAATACATGTGTTTGAGTCCAAGTACCAAATGTCCTGAATGAAGTTGTAATTATTGAGACAGTCATACCCAGGGGCTGGGGTTCCAAGTGGTTGTGTAGCGGATTTCGCTGCTGCCAGGGCAGAACTTGAGACAGCCACAGCCTCCTCTGTGACTGGGGCTTGGCCTGAAGCTGGACTCACAGTGACCTCTTTATTGGCTTGTTCCGTCTATAAAAAGCAAGGAGGCATGCACATTACACCGTCTGAAGTCGCCCCTCTCGACAACAATCTCAGTGAAAGAGAGAAACTGTTAGTCTTAATTTCTTCTCACCTTGTCCCTGTACAAGCCGCGTACAACATCTGACATTCGGTTTTCGAGCACTGGCTCTCCCTGTGTGCTGACCACGCAGCCAGGAAGAGGTGGGAAATTGGTAGCAGCCAAGTCAAACTTGGGTGGAGAAACCTTGACCTCTGCTAGCGGTACCGGCCTCTGAGAAAGGAAATTGAAATGGAGAGAACAAACGGAGATCACGAGATGTTCCATGCTTAAAATAAAATAAACTACATACGAGTTTCTAGACAACATGAAAATCGCTATTTACCGCAATCCGGTCGTCTTCTCGCCTCCTTCGTGTCCCTCTGTAGGTCGTGCTCCGTCTAAAATCCAAATAAATGATCAGTCAACATTAATTCAACGCCAGTCACGTGTCACCAGTCAGATAACAGCCAATGATCAGCCGCCATTACAGTCCGGAAAGAGAAACACGTTTACCTTCCGCGTCCAGCCATGCCGCCGTCATCACTGGGGTCCAAAGACGAGGAGAGATGCGTGAACGCTGAGCTCAGGTCAGAGGCGGTCTGAACTGGGTGAGTGGCGGCGGTGACAACGGGAGTTGGGGGCTGCGGGCTGCGTAGTCCGGTCAGACTCTCCAAGGGGACGGGAGTTATAGACGCTGAGGTCACCTCGTTTGTCCTCACCTGGGGCTTCACGTGGTTTCTGTTGCAGAGGTGAAACGGTGAAGATGAGCACGGTCAATATTACGTTTAAAAAATAAAATAAAATAAAAAAGGCAAATTGTAACCAGTGTTTCCTGCCGAGCGTTTTGCTTGTGGAGATAATTTGGGCACCCGGGACCGTCGGAGTGAACTGCAGGATGTGTGACCATACTGGTGGGTTGCACATGCAAGTCCATTTCCATGTATCAAATGCTTCAAACCATTTTAGACAGATTTTCTGCTTTTAAGGCAGCCGTTATTTCTACTACGGGAAACGTTGTAGAGGCTAGAAACATTCTTGACAGTAAGGGTGAACGTTCAGTGAACATGAATGTTATGTTGATGTCAGGTGGCAAGACAATTGCAAAGACAACGGTGTTGAGTAGCTTTACCATTGCTGTTCAGTAATACATAAATATGTGCGAGTGCTCTTAATATCTTAATGCTTTTGAAAATGTTCAGTTACACAAATCTCAATCTCAGAACCCATCAGCTATCGTCCGACGACAATGTGAACGCAGCTTAAAAAAATCCAAAAAAAAATCAATAAGAGCTACGGATCCGAGATTGATAAAAAGCTAAAATCAGACGATAGCTGATGGGTTCGGCCAATGTGTTCCGCCTCTTTCGCTCTCCACGCGGACCGTTTACCTGCATGCAACCAGAGCCTGCTCAGATGTGATTTGTCAATAATAAAAAAACGTGTCCCTTCCCTTGCAGATTATCTGCATGTGCAGATATCCGTTTATAGAGATTATGCAAAGAACGGGTTAGACCATGTTAAACCACCTGTATGGTCATACAAGTCGAGCTTGTGTTCGGACACTAATTCCATTACATATGGTAATGTGTCATGGTGGTTATGGGATGGAAATTGGGTAAATGCAGAGACATGCAGGGAGGGGAGGGGTTGGACTACTTTTGTGCTCATGATTGGTTGAAGTAGTTTCGACTGATGTCAACATACTGTATGTTTAGCAATCTGGAACCAACCGAACTAATTAAGAAGAGCTGACAGCGCCCATGTAATACCAGGCTACTAATATCTTTATTCACCACAAATAATGATTTGAGACAAATTGTTTGCCAAAATCCTAGCAGCATGATTCACATGTATTCATCTTCTCACAAGTCTTTGATCCTCAGATCTCATAATCTGAACGCTCATTGGGATGGGGGTTAAGCACCTGACTTTGAAAGGGGAGAAAAGAGAGAAAATAGTAAGAAAAAGAAATAGATGAAGAGGAAACAGAGAGAGATCAAAAGCCAGTTACTCCACTCCCCGGTTTCCCTCTATGCGCATCTTGATCTCATCACTGGATCCGACTTGGGAATAGTCCAACGAGAGATTTCTTTGTGAAGCTGCTTTTTCAGTGTATTAAACTTACAAAGTTGTCATCTTTTGCGAAAGCGTCAAAGTATATGGATTAAAGCTTGACAGCTGCCCTAGACTCGACTCTAAACTATCAGCATTTCTTTGTAATAGCATAAAAACACCACATCACATGTGGTCACACAATCACTGAAAAAGAAAGCAGCAGTAAAAGAAAGAAAAACGATGAACAAATAAAACTGATGGTTAGTTGTGATGAGAGAAACCGGTACGTGTAATAATGTCAATACAAATAGAGGATATTTTGGCGCCACGGTGGCCATAAAAAGCCAATTGCCCAGAGCCAGATTGCAGCTGCTGCCATGTAGTAGGCAAGCCTACATTTATCAAATGACATGACTAATCCAGGATGTCCATTACCTAGCAACAAACATTTATCACACTATGTGAAGGATTATGGGCTGTGAAAATCTGACCGGCAGAAGTCATGGGCCCCGTTATGGATTTAGTCATTTGGCTGCAGCAGTATGGTAAGAGATGAGTGTAGCGATGAAGCTTATTGTACAGTATAATAGTGGTACCTGAAGGCATTTATTACATTCTTTCTTGAATAGAGGGGGACACTGTGGGGACAGTAAACAGACAGGGAGTGAAGATCAATTCCCTTTAGACAAAATGTTATCGCAGATTATCTGATGTCCACGGTTTAACATCATGCAAACAATGACACAAGTGGTAAAACATTCCAATTAGAATATGTTTATGTTAATACCAAACTTGGATAGGAGTCAAAACTAAAAAGAAATTAAACTGCATCTGCGAAAAGAAGTCCATACCGATTTCTGTTGAATGGCCGAGTGATGTTAAGAGAATTGGAGCCAGTTTTGTAGTGTCCCGCAGAGCCAAATCCATTCACAAAGCTACTGTTGGGAAACGGTGCCTGCGCAAGGAAAAAAAGAGAAGACATCATTAACAAATCCTATTTTACGTAGCAAATTGGGTTATATTTTCCATAGTTAACACAGGGCCTGAAAATACATTTACTGTATTGTTTTCTGTGTTTACTCCAAGTGTTAAACGGTTTAGAATAAAAAGAATGTATGTGTCGTTATGCAAAGTATTGTGTGCTGATGTCACCCGACAATTCAAATTGCAAGGACGGAGAAGGGAAAGGCTCATTTGAATTAATTCAACACAACAAACAAGGCGGCTATCACCAAATAACAACTGTGTGGGTTTTTTGGGTGATGGGGGATTCCAGCTACTGCTGGCGCACAACTTGTGGCTTTCCAGGTAAATTGTTTGCGTCACATTTTTTACGCATTTAATGCTGATGACACATGGGGAGAAAAAGCCCTGACAGCAGCTAGAATATAAACGTTTTTAACTGAGGTGCATAAGGAATGAATTCCAGAGTAGGTTTGTGTTCGTGTCTTGTAGCGGTGTAAGTGCAGTGTGCCTCACCAGAGGAGTTTCAAAATACGGAGTGGGCGAAGGCGTCCAGGTGGGAGGTACGATGCCATAGACTGGGTACTGCTGCTGGGGGTAGACATGCTGCATGTAGAGTGGAGAGCTGTACTGGGACTGGCTCTGGGACTGCTGAGCATACAGGCTGCTGTCCATGCTACGGTAGCCATTCTTGGCAAAGAATGTGTTGATGGCCTTTATCCGGGCCTGTCACGAAAAGAAAACATTTAAACAAAAAAAAAAACAAAAAAAAAATCAGGAAAGGGTGAAATAACTAAAAACAACTTCAGAAACGAGCCTTTCCAAGATGACAAATGAGTTTCAAATTTAACTCACCATAATGGGTTTTCCCTGAAATGTTTTTACTTCCTCTCTCAAGTACTTGTATGCCTGTGGGGAGCATTAGAGAGAATCATAAGATAGTTCAAGGTGCAGCGTTTCTACTGAATACTTAAGACATCGTAAAGAAAAGTGCAATTTGACGTCCATTACCTGTTGAGCATCCGTGTCTGATTGGAATGTGATGTACCAGTTGTTGTTGTGTGCAAACTCAACACTTATCACCTTTGGACAATTCTCATTTTTGAACAGTGACTCCACTTCCTGTGAGAATTAGATACATAGAATGGGCTCACACTTAGGTAAACGTCAACTACAATTCGATGCTTCCAAAGACTGCTAAGTGCATGCAAAAGTCGGCTTTACCTCAACAGGCGTGGTTTCAGGGACCTCCCTCAAGATGATAATGCAGCGCTTGTGATTGGGGCGCACCTTCTCCCCTTTCTCGTCCACTTGTACCATAGGAGAGGCTGAGGGAAAGTCAAGGTGTTTACATCTGGAGACATCACAGATGTATGCAGGTTGTTTAAAACATCCACTAACTTTTACCATCTTTAACACTTTCCACTTACATCTCAACACATCCAGGATGAGGTCCATGTCAGTGGTGAGGACCTTGATGCCCTCCATGCTGGCTATAGTCCAAATGGGGACAAACTGGTCACTGTCCATCTGGGACATCAGGTACAAATCCTTCGAGAGGTTTTCTCTGAATCATTAAAACCACAAATCCATGCCGATTAGCCATAAGTCCACTTTCCAAATTCTGCAGTATGAAAACAACTAAAAGGTGGTTTGCATGCTTGGCTCTTACCTAGAGAAATAAAACTCCAGCTCTTTCTTCAGAGACTCTCGTAGATTCTCAGAGGAGATCGGTTGTTCTTCAGTTTTGGAATCCACTGAGAACCAAAGACAAAAAGGTTATCAATAATGAAAGTGACAACGTGCTTTTATATTTAGTTAAATTAAATTTGTTACAGTAATGTGTGTGGTCTTATCTATAGATATTTTTCATTATTGCCAATGTTCACCACACCTTACCTTCAAATATGAAATATATATATTTCACTCTCCTGTCCAGTAAGTCTCTACAGCGCATCAGCTGCCTCACACTTAAGTTCTTTATCAGCTTCCATTAGTCTCATGTTTCATCCATAAGACCCATGGTTTCAATGCCTTTGTTTATCACTGTGATGTGCAAACATCAGATTACCACACAGAGAAGTTAAAGTGTGCGTCCCGGTCATAGGTCAACGTTATCATTTAGATTTTAAAATGAATAAATGTAATGAAAGAGAGAAATCTTCGGTTTTCGCCACAGTTGGCGTGCGGCAACAACTGTGTGTGATGTGACGTGACTGACCTGCGGTCCCTGTGGTGGACTCGGCGGGGGAAAAGCCCAACTCTGGAGGGTCCATTCCATTTACTGCTATCTCAGCTGTTGCTGTGGAGCTGCTGGCATCCAGGGCCGTGAATCCCACAGTGTACTGCTTGCACCCAGCAGACGAAGGCTCGGAATAACCTGTGGAAAAGGTAAAGAGTTTCATCCAGAAGCTGCTTCACCATGTCCATTTTGTATGTGTACATTAAATTTAGAAAACGGTACAATAAATAAATACAAAAGTGAGAATTCAAGGCAAGATGTAGTTTAAACATGAATATAAGTATTATAGCTTGTGCTGATTAGGAAAAAATGTCTATTAATAGCAATAGTCATGATGTCAATGACCAGTTCTCCAAGGAAATATTATTATTTTAGGTTTTATAATTATGTTTCCTGATGGATATCCCACTTAATTAAGCGGGCTGATAGAAGTGCATCTCACCCTCACTGATGTCTGAGGGGGACCAATGAGGGCTGTTGGTAACAGCCTCACTGGGGGCCACAGGCATCTCCTGCCACACCTTGGCATTTGGGTTCAAACCGGCGCCCTTAGAGGTGACCTTCAAAGCAGAGCAACAGCAGGATCAGTTTAATTCATATTAAAAGCAGGATGACACAAAAAAACACAACGTAGACAGTAGTTTGCATGTACAGCTGTCAATGATCTAAATTGGACTGCTGCA
Organism: Nannoperca australis; assembly: GCA_036023655.1. Classification (NCBI taxonomy): domain Eukaryota; kingdom Metazoa; phylum Chordata; class Actinopteri; order Centrarchiformes; family Percichthyidae; genus Nannoperca; species Nannoperca australis. The sequence goes on from JAVQJD010104922.1 coordinate 38,106, forward strand.
ATTGGACAGTTTATTTATATTTGAATGCGACTGATGTGCTTCATCTGCAATTGAAACCTACACTACGCCATGTATCAAGCCTTTAACATTCTCCCTGATTCACCTCAAATTTGCCATCTCATGGCTGCTTGGCATCACATTAATTCTCAGACTACCTTAAAGACACTACAGTGCACAGCATGTTTTAGCACTCATTCGTCTATACATCAACACAAACACATTCAGTTACATTTTATATCTGATATTGAGCACTGAGCAGTAAGCATCTTCAATGCATTAATTTGGCGGGAACATAACTTGACACAATTACAGCAATGGACTTGGAAAATATGAAGGTAACAAAACACTAGTTGTCTAATGCCATCATCATGCTTCAAAAGACATGTTTATATAATTAAAACTAACATGTGTGACCGTTTAGATTTACACGTTTTGCAAAAAATTGCAGAAATAACTGGACGAATCCATGTTCCATGTAGGATTGAGAACAGGCAGATTACAACCAATCATCACTACACCTGCTGGTTTCACTAATTACTTTAACCTTATATTCGGGGGCCACGGACTGAAATCACCTGGTGCAATCTTTGGATGGCAGGAACCCATGCATACCATTGGGCCTTCAAGGCATTTAATTGGAAAGCAGACAACTACAGTGAAATGTGCCACATAGGGCCCCATAATCCCCTGTCGGCAAAAGACGCTATTACCCTGTTAACCTCAACAAGGAGAATTATCATAAAAGCTTTGAGTAGCCGCAATGTCTGCAAAGTAATAAGTGTTGATAAAAACAAACTAACATATTAAAGAGTACTTAAAGTGTTACTTTTAGTGTGATGTTACGTTGATGCACATTATTCAAGGTTGGATCTGACTTGTCAAATCAAAAGGGCTGTGGACTGGCAAGAGAAATCCTCACCCTGAAACGATCTGTGACCAAGAATAGATCACACACTGTACATATTAAGGCATACAGACACCGATGTGAACTAACTGTGGATTGTGCTTTAATTCACGGAGCAGTGGGTGGCAGCTGTAGACAAAGTTTGAAACGCCAGTAACTGTCAGATTTACCAGCTTCTTCTTTTGACATTGTCACTTGCCACCTGCTAGTAGATCCACCCCCTTTTAGCACAAGCACTCGGCCTGACAAGTACAGCTGCCAGTTACAATATGCATCAAGACGCTTCTCTCCACCAATTAGACGAGTGGATATTCCACAAGGTTGAGCCTGGATGTCATTCAAAACAGCGTGAACAATTATGCGCCGTGCAACTTGACACATGGTTACAATGCATGCGTCTGTGTTACTGGCCCTGGCAAGCCAACTAATGTCAGCTGACTGCGCTGCGCCGCACAGCACAGGCCAGGTATTTGCAACGCATGTCACCGCGCTAGCTAAGTTAGCTAGCAGCGCGATTAGCTAACAGGTAACGTTAGTGAATGAACCTTTATCTTTCGGCCAATAATCGAAGCATCGATCACCTACAACCTGAAAACAACTCAATAAAGTACTTATAAGCTTCAAATAGCACTGCCGTAATTCTACGGCGGTGTCATCGTAACTTAACTTAAAGGCTGATGATTACTCAGCAAACTACTTAATGAGCTTGCTTGTTACAGTAGCTAAGCTAGCGTTAGCTCGCTATCTGAAGGCGCTGCAGTGGAGATGTGGCCAGCGATGTGTGTAAAACAACATGGGTGTACTGGTCGCAAGTTAGTAGTCATGCAAATGCTGCCATATGTGCTGTGTCCGCGATTGTTTGCGCTTGATAATCACTATCACCTTGCGACTCCACGCTGACAGATAACTTATTTCGTTACGCCAACAGTCTCAAAGTCAAAGCCAAGTGGAAATTTAGTAGCTTAATATATGTCTGGTTTGGTTTAATTTTAGCTGTTGCCTAATGAATATCGCCCATCACACAGAGGGGGGCGTAATATGCTAACAGGTCTCCAATGAGCAGCAGTCGCTTAGACTCAGACAGCTAACTCGCTAGCTGAAGAAGGCCTCACTCACCATGCCGCCTGACCCTCCCTCGCTCCCCAGCAGAGCCTCGTCCTTCCCACCGGTCTTCGGTCCGGGATCAGCCTCCTCCTGCAGCAGCGGCGGCTCTCCGCTCTGGTCTGAACTCATCAGCCGCTCCTGACTCACTTCCACCCCGTCGCGTTCTCCCGGCCCCCGCCTGCCACCACCCCCTCTATCCGAAATAGCGGCTGGGTTCAGCAGTCAGTCTGGTTCGCTCCTGTTCGACTGGATTGGCCAGCAGCACACTGAAACTAGCTTACTAGCTAGCTAGCCGGCTAGCGGTTATGCTAACGACCTAGCGTGCTGTGAATCAACGAAGCGGGCTAACGCCAGCTAGCTCAATGAATCACACTTGCACGCTAAGATAGTAATTGTATAAGCGATGCCAAACCATGACTCTTCTTAGACCACAGTCCCCGCTGGCGTTTCAATAAATATTACACCACGCACCGGGTTCGTGAGGCGCATTCCTAACCGGACGACCGGAGCGGACACTAGGGACACGCACCCTTCCTCAGCAGCAGGAACACAGTCCGCCGACGTCCCGGCTACCACCGCGAGTTCTCGATGACCTCTACAGAAACCATTTCCTCTTCCTTTTCCGGACTCACAATGTAGTTTTCTACAGTATTTATAGTTTAACTCCAATTGCCATATGCAGACTTATTGCATGCTTCTGTTGATGTATTTATAATGAAAGATGTTAATTCTATCAACTTTTATTCTAAACCTGAAATATACAAAGAAAAATTCAAGACAATCTATACAGTTGTAATGCATTTGTTTCAAGAAGATGACACCCAAATATGGTTTGGGAGATGACGAAAAAAAGCAAAGCTATGCTTTAATTATTGATTTTTAACTACATTTATACTTATAAAAAACAAAAGAATAAATATACAACAATCCTTTAAGTACATTTTTGATCATTTATGGTCCCTTTCTTGTATATGTTGTGTGATGCATTTAGCTAATATGTATGTACATGTCTCAGTATAATGTTACTTTGTGTGCCCAGTAGTACAGGGTTTTCTCTTTTTATGTGCAAACGTTAATATCTTACGTGGAACTTAATACACTGTTCATCATCATGGTAATAATAGGGTGTTCAGTGATTACCAGCAGGTGTAATGAATTGTCTAAGACCTCTTGCACTATCAAAAGAAAAAGGAGAGCTGGGAAGTAATCACTTTTTCTTTCGCACCACTTGAGATGTAACCAGGAATAGGTGATAAGTCACTGAAAACACTATAATTAACTCCAAAAGGTTGTTCAAAGATATGTCACACGGTATTGCATTAACAAATAGCTGAATCTTACTGGATTATCAGTGTAGTAGATACAAATGTCTCCACTGCTTGTGTTTGACTGATAAGACATATGCTTCATGATTTGGTGACCGATTTTACAGGCTCTTGACTAAACGCACCATCAGCTAGGTTTAAGTGAAATCATTTTAAAACTTCTACTACATTTAAAAACATCTGGTTGCGATGCAATTTATAGGTTTGCCTCAGAACACTTACCAGCAGGTGTAATGAATTGTCACATGCCATCTCCTCTAAACCTGCTGGCAATTTAGAGGTTATTTTCTCACCAATAATTTTCTTGTAACCAGGTTATTAAACTTTTGTTTATTCAAAGCAGATTATTTTTTAATGTTTTAAAACATGTCTGGAGGCGACTTTTAAGAGGAGATTAGTACAACAGGAATGCCACTTATATAGATTATAGTGACTATGTCTCAATCTACTGGTCCACACCTGAAGTTGTCTAAATGAACAGGAGTAAGTGGATACGAAAAGATGGATTCGGATTGATATACTCTGAATTTTTTCAGCTTTTGCAGCCCAACATATGTTTTAACTGTATCTTGTTTGGCCTTTTTGTGCTATGTGTTACATTACCACAACATGTAAAACCAGGTTATACAGCACCCAAGCCTTTATTTGTGAATTGTCTGTCAACATCTTTACTATACATGTACTAGGATACCGTATGAACATTTTCATTGTACATTTCGCAGGATGACTCCTATTCTGCTCTATTTAACAAAGGACAAACTGACATTTTTTAAATATATATTTCTTAATATTTGGCATCTTCTGCAAAATTGATTCAGTTAAAGTTTTGAGAGTTGGAAAAGCTACTGAACACCAAATTCTACGAGAAGAACATACTGGGGATTAGAAAGGCTAGGGCAGCAGCTCTATTACCAAGGCATGTGGTTGGACACGAAAAATACTTTGTAATGGAACAGGCTGAGTCTATTTCCCGAGAGGACTCCTCTTTTTGATCACATGCTCTATGTCGGCGTGTTCAGATGTGTCTAGCTTGATGTCGTACTTGGCAAGGATCTTCATGATGGGCCTGATCTTCAGCCACCACTGCGTCTTAGGGATGCGGTGCCTGCAGCAGAAATAAAGAGGGATGATTGCATGTATTCGCCATAAAACATGTTACTTGTAGAGCAGTAAGTCGTGGAAAATAAGCATCTTACTCAAAATCTGTGTCTGCCTTCAGGTCAGCCAGAGGCTGGAAGGTGAGTGCCCTCTTCTTCATGCCCAGCACACAGGCAGAGTCCGGTGTATTAGCGAAGATACGGCCTAGAGGACACAGGAAGTGAAACAGTTCAGTGAACACGCATTGTACTGCTCTTTACTATCAACCACCCACAGAGCATTATTAATTCCTGTTGGCAGTGATGGAGGAATTACTCAAATCCTTTGCTTAAGATACTGAAGTAAAAGTACAAATTACAGGTCTGTTTTGCATCATGTGTTTATATTCTGATGTATATTATTGTTCTTCAGTATGAAGTATTCATTTTTACATGTACTCAGGTCTCCATTGACAATGATAACCCAATGTCAATGGGACTAACCTGATTAAACAAAAAGTACTTATTTGTTTTAACGAAAAATATCCCCTATGAGTATTATATGATTATGTCCTTGACAGGGCATAAGCACTTGGACTTGGTCTCCGGTCACTGCATGGACGACTGACCACTGCTCCAGCTGTCCCTGGAGGAAGGACGACTGGATAGGTTAAATGCAGAGGAGCAATTTCATCGTGGGACGCAATTTGCATGTGTGTTTGTTTGTATCTCTTCCTTACACGTGTGACTAATAAAAGACCTCTCTCTCTGTCCTGAATTATATAATGTTTGGTTGGTTGTTTGATACAAAAATGAATCATATTTCATAAGATGATCAAATGTGTATAAAATCTTCATCTGCACGATAATGAGTAACTAAAGGCAGTCAGATAAATGTAGTGGAGTAAAAGACAATTATTTAGTTGTAGTAACAATATTACAAAAGAAAAGCTGAAGTAGGTACAAGTACCTTAAAATAATACATAGGAGTAAAAGTATTTCACCACTGACTGCTGGTATTATATATTGTAACATTGGCTTTTAGGCCCACATACCATGCCTATAGCACTCCTTGAGTTTCTCAGTCAGCCACAGAATAGACTTGGCCCCCATCTTTGTGCCAAAGTTTCTGTCGAAGGGTGTTGGAGTACCTCCCTGTAGTCAATAAAGGACGGGTGTATCATTGATTACACTGTAATACAGGGGAAAAAACACTAGGACAAAATCGGTATAACTTGGAGTGGATTGGACATTTTGCTGCATGAACAGACCTGCTGCATGTGTCCGAGAACATTCTTACGGCAGTCGAAGATGCCTTTACCCTCCTCCGAGTACAGGTTGAAGATGAAGTCAGTGGTGTAGTTGGCATTGGAGTTCTCATTCCTATTGTAGAATGAACAGTGGTTATTATACGGCTGTCTGGAAGGATATGGACTTATAGCTGATTTGTATGGTTCCACAGTACGAGTAATAGGCCCTTTACACTGTTTTGAATGCACACATTGTTCACTCAGAAGTTAGCATTCACCTACTGCACTTCTAGTCACACCTGACCAAAACCTACCTGAGAATCAAACCTCTCTTCACTGTGGTCTTCATCTTCTCCACAAGATGCTGTACGTTCATCTACAGGCCGAGTCCACAGATCACAATCGGAGCACATCAATGTTTAAGGTGCAAAGACTCTTGAAATTGTACACTGGATAAACAGGACCAGTCATCGGCTCACCTCCAGGTCTTTAATGTTGAATTTTTCCTCAAAGATGTAGGCGGCGTCAGCCCCAGCAGCCAGACCAGCCATGGTGGCCAAGTAGCCGCAGTATCCACCCATAGTCTCGACGATGAACACGCGGCGTTTGGTTCCTGCTGCAGACTGCTTGATTCTGTCACAGGTCTGCAGACAAAAAAATGAAGGTAATGTATTTAGCGGTTTGCTTTTGTATGTATGTATGCATGCATGCATGTGTATAAGTTTGCTGTTGAGACACTAACAGAGGTGATGGTATTGACGGCAGTGTCAGCGCCGATGCTGAAGTCAGAGCCGGGGACATTGTTGGAGACGGTGGCGGGGATAACCACCATGGGAATGCACATCTCCTCGTATTTTTCTCTGGCCTGAACCAGCTCCAGGCCTCCAACATAGGCCTGCAGCGGGGGGGGGAGATGGTGATCAGCCAACATTGACATCTGTTTTTAAAAGGAGCAGAATGGCTGTCACGTCTTACCTCAAAGCCACCGATGATCACCAAAGCGTGGATGTTGAATTTGGCAATGTTCAGGCTGATCTGCTCCAACATTTTACCTGGCAGAGTTCTTTGGGACGCAAGGACAAGTTACACAGTGAGAAGTTTTATGACAAAAGCTGTACCACTAAAAGACATAACAACAACTAATGTTTTACCTCTTGGTGCCCAACATGGAGCCTCCTTTTCCAGTCCAGCCAGTCACTGAAGTCCAGGTGATAGGCTCAATCTGCAGTGAGAAAAATAAATAAATCACCAACTGAAAAGTGTACATTATGGACGGCTATTTAGAAACACAAAGTTTGGTTAACAGTGTGTGTGTGTGTGTGTGTGTGTGTATATATATATATATATATTTTTTTTTATAATATAAAAAAAATATAATATATATATATATATATATAAATAGGTTGCTTTGTAGTGTTTGTAAAGGCATACCATCAACATATGACTGCTGTGTATGTTTAATTTGTTAAGTTATTATCTAATAATAAACTATGTTTTGACACCATGAACACAGTACCACGTGTTATATTTTTTGTTTTCTCTTTTCTTTATGTACTGTATGTAATGTAAGCAGTGTCTTGTAAGACGTGTGATAATCCATCTATCGTTATCTGGCTTTACCCTCCAACACATTTTATTAACATTTGAAACTGAATTTTCACAACTCTGCGCACACATTTCTACCAAATTGCAAGGAAAGTAGCTCTGTAACAAAGAGAAAAATTTAAATTTACTTGTCCTTGAGCCAGACCATCAAAGCCGTCATGGACAGCCAACATGGAGTGACCCTGGATGATGCCCATCCTGACTGCTGCACGGACAGCAGCATTCATACCAGCGCAGGGAGCACCGATGTTCATGATGGCCACATTGATGTTGCTCTGGTCAGTAGGAACGAGAGAGAAGGAAATTACTTAGGGGTTAGTAATTGGAGGAACATATATATTTTTGAGTTAGTTTTTTTAAATTAACGGTGGTGCTGTGGGAGTCTGGTTTACCTTAACATCTGGGGGATTTATGTGAGCCAGCAGCTTGTATGTGTTCCAGTTGTTCTCAAAACTCCTGCACATCATATTTAAGGTTGAGTGTTGGTAGTTCAAAACTACATTATCAGTCAAAATTAAACATGCACTCTTGTCTTTTTAATATTTCAAATGGTAGTATTAATCTCTATGTTTTTTATTATTACGATTTTTGCTGTGTATTTTTTTATTGGCCTGTTATGTGCTGGCAGGAGTCTCGACAATCACTGCTTCTGCTCTGTTGCATAGATTTCATTTTTCATTTTTAGGTGGCAGTTAATTCATTTATTATGATTAAACACTGTAAAAATCTATAATTATTCTGCTGAAACACTGCAGTGCTACTTGGTGATTTTGTACTCAAAAACAAAGTTTGGCGAGTAAAATACTTACTTTCCTCTGAGCTTGATGGCATCCTCAAATCTGCCCTCAGCCATGGCTGCGGTCACATCTTTGGTCTGTAGCAAAGAGAGTGATAGAGAGCAATAGAGAGAGAGAGAGAGAGAGAAAGAATATCATCCAAAACAAGTAGAGAGAGTAGAGAAAGTACAGTAGCTAAAGCCTGGTGGATTCTTGCTGGGAATTAAAATTGACGTACCACTTGCACACACTCCATGAGCGGCAGTCTGACTGCATGGTTCCCAGACAGGCTGACCACACAGGCAGGAGTGTCTGGAGTGGCCTCCAGCAGTGCCATCACCGCCTCCACACCCATCCTGCTGCCCTGGACAATACACACACACACAGTCAGATCATGAGGTTTGTGTGTGTGTGTGTGAGAGAGAGAGAACTGGAGAGGCAGTGGTAAAGCTGTGCACTCCTTTCTGTCCTTTATATTTGGTGTTTTATGGAGACATTTACCAGGATTCTGTCGAAGGCGGAGGGTGTTCCTCCTCTCTGTACGTGTCCAAGAACAGTGGTGCGAGTATCGAAGCCGAGCCTGTCAGTCACCAGCTGGAGACAAATAAAACCTGCGGTTAGTATGACACATTGTTTGTGTAACTCGGAATAATACTTAACTACACTGACATTAGAAAAGAAGTACTTGCCTTTTTGATCAGGTCAGATGTGATCGGTTTGCCATCTCTGGAGATCGCACCCTCAGCCACAATGATCACATTCAGACGAGAGCCTCTGGCCCTTTGCTGGAAAACAAAAAAACAAAAGACAATCAGAGAAATAAAAAATACATTGTGCATTCTGAGTGATATATATGTTGTAGTTTTGGCAGGCCTCTCCATGTGCAAATTAAGACACGCATACGTCTGTCAGCCTCCTGCACAAGTGGTTCTCCCAGTTTTCATCTGGTGGCATCTCTGGAATGAACACCCAGTCTGCGCCACAGGACAGAGCCGTCACCAGGGCCAGGTACCTGGAGTCGGAGACACACACACACACACACGGTAAACCCATGTACCAGTAGTATCTGTACATAATTAATGCATAAGTATACGTGTATGTAAACAGGTCTATTTTAAACCCTTCCGAGAAACACAGGACTCATATCATATACTCACAGTTTCATATTGTTAAAGTCCCAATGAAATGGAAGCATTATGTTAATGTGCGAATCAGTGAGATATTACATTACATTTACATTAGGCATTGAGCAGGCACGTTTATCCAAAGCGACATCCAAATCAGGCGCAACTCGGGGTTCAGTGTCTTGCTCAAGGACACTTCAACACATGTAGGAGGAGCCAGGGATCAAACCACCAACCCTACAATTAATGGACAACCTGCCCTACGTCCTCCTGTCTTTTTTGCCTTTAACTTGATAATCGACGCTACAGATGTGACAGGAAATAAGGGGAAAGAGAGGAGGGATTACAGGCAACAAATGTCCCCAGCCAGACTCAAACTGGGGACATTGAAAGTACAAAGTCAGCATCTTAAACCATTTGACCACCAGGTTGCTTAGTGTGTTAGTGTGGGCTTGCTTTTATCCACTACACACAACAAAAGTTTGTTTATTTGATACATGTTAAGATAAGCACTAAAGACACAACGTTTTCTAACATTAAATTGAACGTGAATATTGTACACATTGTTAAACATGTGTATTATAACATGGATCACAGCAAACAAAGTAAAAAATATTTCATTTTATTGTGACTAAATATCAATAGTAGGTGAGCACATGTTACAGTAGATTGAGACCAAAAATGTATTTGAATAGATGGAAATATATTCTATTTTAGACCAATGGTGTTGTATGTTTACTGTATGTAGTCCTACCAATGAAACACACACACACACACACACAGATATAGAGTACTGACCCACAGTGTCTGCCCATCACTTCCAGGATAAACGTCCTCTGGTGACTGTTGATGAACAAAGAGCATTTTGGACAAATAAGAAAAGAATTGTAAAGAATATACCTTACTTTGTCTACAATTCTTCTGATTTCATCCTCATTCAATATGAAAGTGAATCTTATCCATCACTCTGTGAAAGGAGGGAGGGTTACAGTGATGCCTGACCTCTGTGCGGTCGTTGTGATGGCGTCCACCACCTCGATGATGCGGTGCAGGGCGGAGTCAGTGCCAATGGTCATGTCGGTGCCACAGAAGTCATTGTCGATGGAGCCCACCATGCCTACGATGTTCAGATGGGAGGATTTCTTGGCTTCTCCTTCCGTAATATGACCTGTCGAAAAGTTCAAAACAGAGTTGGTTATATATGTTAGACTTATTTTACCTGGTTTAGAAGTCATATGTCATTTTGTCTTTTTTGGAAAATAATTGTATCTATGTGGGTATGATTTGATTACCTTCAAAAACAATTGGTCACAAAAAATGCCAAGTAATTATCCCCTGTGATTGACAGTTGCAAAGCAATAAACAAGACTTTTGAAGTCTACAGCCATGCTAGCGGCTCTGTGATGCTGGACTTGCTAAATGCCAACATCAGCAAGCTAACAGGCTCACAATATTCTGCAGCATTTAGCAGGTATGTTTACGACCAACGATTACAGCTGAGGCTGATGGGAATGTCATTAGTTAAAATTTTAATCTGATGATGGCGCTACATGAAAAGTCAGGGGATTATAAAGTATGATACATTTCATGGGAATTAATAGAACAGTTGGCAAGATATTTTACTTAAAGCCAAAAATGTGCAAAGGATGAAATATTTAGTGGATTCAGATTTATCCTCTTGTGACCATGAATGCCTGTACAACATGTAATCTTAATGCATCCAATACTTGTTGGATTTGAGCGAAAGAGGTGGACCAACCAATGGACAGACGGACCAACATGGCCATCCCTAGAGCCACGACGTGGCATGGCTAAAAAGTCCAGGGGAGGCTGAAAAAGTTTTAAAGGTGCTTCTTCGTGAAGATTCAGGATATTCATGATATCTTCCAGAGACTCTGACAGCCACAGCTGAGGGGATGAGGCTGAAGGATTTGACAGATTTCACTCAGGACTCACTATTCTCCCACCCACTACATTTGTCTCTTTACCAGCTCGGACGAGGTCAACCAGCAGCCCGCTCCACTCAGTCCTGAACTGATTGGCTCCAGTCAGACTGCCGTCGCCTCCGATCACACACAGGTTGGTGATGCCCAGCTTCACTAGGTTGCAAGCTGCCGTCATGCGACCCTCTCTGCTGCGGAAGTCCTGGCAACGGGCACTGCCTATGACTGTACCTCCCTAACAGGTGAAGAGGAGAAGCTGTTTTTAATGCAGTGTTATTGATAGGCAGTAACTTTTTCTGGCTCTGAAGAATGTAATAATGCAGTGATTACAGACATTACAAGCCCAAAATGTTCACAGCATCACCTTAAATATGAATCTCTATGGATGGATATGCATGAGGGCAGCTTTATTACAATGTGCAAGTAGACACATTAAGATGCCTTGAAGTTGCATCACACTTTGACTAAATTTGGTCGGCACTAAAGAAGTGACATCCTAAAAATTTGGCCCGTTCTCACTCATGTGCTCAGTTTCACACACTTCATAAATCTTAGTGTGTCTTTCTTGCTTCACTGCCAGGGGCCTCTTTATTTAGACAACATAGATAATAGAAAGCAATGTGAATCACGAGCTTCACAGTATTATTTCCCCATCATTTAATATCATCACTCATCAGTTTCTCCTGTTATCAGAGGTGGAAGTGCTCGCCTCTAAGTGGAGTTTGTGTGTTAAATGTAAAAAATAAAAATAAATCACCCAATCACCCAAAATTACAAAAAAAATAAATACACATTTTCTCACCAAGTCACTTCCAGTCAGGAAGTTAGGTTTAATTTGATCTGGTTTTTAGATGTCCGCCTGCTGCTGCCACCCCAACACAGAGGAGGTTAGTGAAATTGTGTGGTTGTGTGTATGGTGGTCACAGCAATGAAAGATCACACTTGAAAGCTTCAACAACAATGTGTCTTTGCATATCAAGACATAAAGTCTACAGCCACACTAGCAGTTCTGTGAGTTTGAACTTAGGCACAATGATGCTTTTAGTTCAGCTAAAAAGTTTTAGTCTGCATCCACAGACTTCACTGTCAACAGGTTTCATCAGAGTAGTTCCTCTGAAAACTGTGTATTATCCAGAGTAACTGAGGCACTTCTCATGGAAAGACAAATGGTTGCTGTAGAATTTTTTTACTCCACTTCTTCTGCACTGGGAGCAAACAAAAGAAAACCCAACAACATTCTCCTCCATCGTGTTGGTGTTGCAGCAGACATGTCAAGATCAATTCATGATCAAAACTACGAGGTGATAGGTAGTGGTTGGGAACCTTTTCTTCCCTTTTTCACTTCAACTCACTAAAAGGTCTTTGACCAGCAAAAATAGATTTCCTCTCTTCTTTTTGTCTTCGTTTCTGTTTTTTTCGTATCGATAGTGAAAGTTTGTGTTCTGTGTAAGAAGTTACGACCGTCTATATTGTTCCAGTTCTTGTGAGGTGGTGGAGGGAGGAAAAATAAATAACAGACGTCGAGTGTCAGAATTAGGCTTCTAAATTTCCCTTTGAAATACTGAAGATTGTTTTGTAACAAAGTATGTCGAAGAATATGGTTACGTGGTTGAATCTTAAAGATGTCTGTTAAACCTGTATTCCTCAATGAAGAAATTAAAACAAACCTATCCGCATGGTCACCTATCACCTACCTATCACCAGTGAAGGTAAAAAAAAAAAAAAAAACATATTTTGGGTGAACCGACCCTTTAATAATATTATTATACACTACAAAAGTCTCTCACAATTGGATTTTTATTTTTGTGTCTACACTACAAAAACAATAAGTGGCTCTTGTGGGTGGGTTGTGTGATTCCTCTGCGGCACTTCACTCACCAACTGAAGCATCATGGACACACTCTCCCATGTGGCGGGGTGAATGAGTTCTCCTCCATCCACCAGACCCTGGTAGCCCTGCAGCACACGTTACCAACATGCACTGTGGTTTAGTAATCTAAGACATGATCTTTCTGTCACTCACACACACACACACGCACGCACACGCACGCACGCACACGAACGCACACCAGCCTGTACCTCATGAACGAAGTAGACTTTGGCTCCGGTGTAGAGGCCAACTCTGACTGTGGCTCTCACAGCAGCGTTCATACCTGAGGCACACAAACGACATGATCTGTCATGACTGAGGTCTAATTTGTTCACATTACAAGACAATGTCAGGTTTAGCAATTTAAGTCTTACAGACCCAACTTAACCTTTTCGTGACTTGACCTGTACTGTACTTTGGCAACAGAGGAGACACAAATAGCCACAGGGAAAGGACAGGAGCTTGTGGGACTTTGTGTCGTGTGTACCATGTCGCCGCATCTCCGGTACACTAAAGGCCACGGTGTGCGCTTGTGTTGTGGCAGGATGGCATGTTGCAGCTCTTGTTTCACCAGACAGCAGCTGTGGATTGGGGGGGGGGCGTTTCTCTCCTCCATACCAGAAAAAGGTCAGTGCCACTAAAATTAGCCCCGAAGATGTGAATTAAGGGAACGCTCATCATAAAGCCTCTACACAAAAGAATAGAAGAGATGAATATGTAACATCATCAGGTTGGATTTGGCCAATTTGTACATTTACAGAAAACACAGCCTGTTTGGATGATATCTTAACCAACTTTCAGATCAAACTTGATTTGTAAAGTTTATGATTAAAAGATTCCTATCTATAATCTGCTACAAAATGTTAGCCAACTGTAAGGGTTTATGGGCTTTATCTCTGATGTAAGGATGTCTGAAGCTTTGCTGGATATACATCAAACACCGATGGTGTTGGGAATCTAAGATGTCATCCTCTTATCACGCAGACTTCAAAATAGGACTTCCAGCCAAACATCCATCATCCTCTGACAGCTGGCGTTCAACCATGCCACTCTGACATCTTGGAAAATGTTGCTTGCCCTTTCTGTTATTTGGCTCCTGAACTTACTTTGATGTCATGCAGTCAGAGCATTAACATGATACTTTATTGACACCTGTAAGATGGAGGCCAGGGTTTCTACAGTTGGTTGGGATTCAGTGTTGCGCTCAGAATCATCAGCAGGGAAGATGCCTCCCAACAGCTTTAACCCTCCTCTGTAGTGACTCACTTTGTGCTTTAAAGGTTGGGTAGGCAGTTTTCTTTTGGCATCATTGGCCCCAAAAAATCCATATTAACCGTGCAGCATATTGTAAATGAAGTGGTCTGAGAGCAAACCTCTACTTCGGCCCCTCCTATTGGCTGTTTTCAGGCTTCAGAAAATCTAGCCCGTGACGGGAGACTTTAGCCAATCACAGGTTATTTCAGAGAGAC